>CM044967.1:20798422-20824843 GCA_024516035.1 Bactericera cockerelli | reverse complement strand
AAAATGATAATTGTAGTAACAATATTAATAAAAGCTCACATACTAAGTTTCAACTTTCCAAATACCTGTATAATGTACTAAAAAAAAGAAATGGCATTTCAGTTATATCGAATCAAATTCAAAGAAAACATTGCAAAATATAAACCTTTATCTGATGTATTAGAATTATTAGAAAACTTAAAAATAAGAACTTTATCCTAAGAATGCACATTTTCGCGGTGCTCAATTATTTTTGATTTTTGCTTAAATAAATCTTGGAAATATGCATCTTTGTATGATATTCGTATTTACAGCAGCGTGAGTTTTTCGTCAATGGTTTATGCATTTTTTAGGCCATCTATAATGAATTAATAATACAAATAACATAAACATACATTATTTTCTTCTTTTAAATAGACATCTTCACTTTACATGCATGTTGGCATGTATCTAAAGCAGTTACTGATACTATTTATGAATTTACTGCAAACATTATAAAAATATTGAAAAAAAGTGGCTTAAATTTCTTCCATATTACTCAAAACGTCCAGACAAAGTATCCCCACACTCTTTTTTTTTGACATTTGCCATCAGACTCTGAACCCCATTTCTAAAATGAAATTGTGTCAAAGAGTACTCTTGCCGAAAACAAATAATGACGCAGACATATTTTTGATAGAAAATCAAAAATATGTACACGTATTACATGAAACTTTTTGTGGATCCTATCTTTTTTTCTCGATGTTGATTAGGATCAACAAATTGTTGTTATTTATATGTTCGGAAATTATCTTATGTGTGATTTGTGGTGGGTATTTCCAAGTTTCTTTTGTTTTTGTAAAGTTTTTTTTTTTAATTCGATTTTTTATTGTTAAATATAGCAAAGTTAGTAAAATCAATTTAACTAATTCAAATATCATGTTACGTCAGTTTTGACAAGAAATTTAATGAGTTTATATAATTTGTAACTTTTATGTGTATTACCATTATATTAATTATAGTATTATAAATAATCAGTAATATATAATTTTGTTATTTGATATGGGATAGATATTTTTGAGATAAAATAATTGATTTTCTTATATTTGAAGTAGCTCCAAACAAAAACTATTTAAAAATAAGTCTAAATACATACTTATTGACATTCTTTTCATAGACATATTATATACTATGTTAATCGAACTATGAGACAAATTTTGTTTGAATCCAATTAATTGACGAATTATTGAAACCAATAACTTTTTCAATTGTTATTATCTATATCTCACAGAAAGATTTCACATGAAATTGGTGAATAGTTCAACAATGTTTGAAAACAATGCAAATCAAATTGTAATATCAAATTATCATTTTTTTACCATCTATTATTAATTTATTTTGTTTTCAACATAAAATGAGTTACACTAGTTGAGCTTAACCGACATATTTCCTACACCATTGCTAAAGATACTAATGATGATGTATTAAGAATGAAGTTATTTACAAATTATTTTTGGCCCACTCAGTAATGTAATTTTGATTTGTTAGACTAAATTGGATTAAACTTGGCTTCATTTCAGAGGCAGGTTGCACACATTGCACACCTATGAGAGAAACTTGAAATGTATTTTGGGGAGATATAAATCACTTGATAAAAGTGCCTATTGAGTAACTTTGCAATAATACTATACTAAATATATCACTATAGAGATACTTTTATTAACAAACTAAGTTTTACTTACACTACCTTGAGTTTTACATTCTGTGATCTTGGAGAAACCGGTAAAATCCTGGTGAAAGACCATCTCTGTAACATTAAAGATGTCATTACAACAACTTTACCTTGACAGGATACACTTTTTCTCACTTATAATAGCGTTTAATAGAAATTCTATGAAACACTGGGGACTTACAAAATTTTAAAAGGCAAAATCCATAGTCGTTCTGTAGTGTTTGAGTATTATTATTGTTATACTTTAAAATGGAAGAATCTGACTTGAACTTTGTGAGGTCTTTTCGTCCTAGATTTTCAAATACAATATCAGAGGCGAATGATCACTTCCTTCCTTGTCACAGTGGATTTCCTGATCACTCAGGCGCGATTGCAATTGAGAAGAAATGAGAAAGTAGTCTAGCCTCCACCCATTTGGTTTGGCAGGTCTCTCATAGTACGGCCAATAGGTAAAGCTGTGACGGTCGGGGTATAGGTGACGATATGTGTCAATGAAACCCACAGCAAGAAGTTGAGAGAAGTCATCCCTCTCCTGTGCTGTGAACCCGCTTCTGCCCGAGTTTGTTAGAGGGAGAGCCACGTCTGAAAAATAAACAATCTATATTAATAAAAGCAAAATCAACTCACTAATTGATCGATTCACTCGTTGATAACAGTTTTTCTAGAATAACATACAAGTCTGATACTTGTAAGATCTACTAGATGTGTTATAAAAACATGG
Source organism: Bactericera cockerelli (assembly GCA_024516035.1). Classification (NCBI taxonomy): domain Eukaryota; kingdom Metazoa; phylum Arthropoda; class Insecta; order Hemiptera; family Triozidae; genus Bactericera; species Bactericera cockerelli. The sequence continues at coordinate 20,822,432 of CM044967.1, read as the reverse complement.
TTTTTCTCAACTCTAAAAGTGATGTTAAAAATATTCAACTCTTATAAATGCTGGCTATTAGTCTTGTAGAATATATACCTTGTTTATACTTTTGAACCTAAGTGTCCACCTAAAAAAACTCTTACGGCCGAGGTAAGATTCAAAAGTGCCCAACACCAGCGGTCAATCAGATCTTATGTAATTCATGGCTTTTCTAAAGGGGGAACAAGCCCCCTTTACATTCCCCTTGTACCACAAGTGCCTTACCTATTGGTTGATGAGCTACGTTTAAGTCACCCGCCACCACTACAGGTTTAGTTTCATTGAGTTTCACGACATGATTCCTGAGTAAAGCGTTCCATTTCAGTTTCAGAGGCAGCATAGAGAGATCTTGTTTTGAAGCTGGGGCATCTGAAATTTATACGTAAAGAGCGAAATTTATAATAAAAATCGGTGACTACCATATACGAGGTTTGGATATTAAGTTCGTAGACTCTTCCCATAAAACGATGTGTGTTTAACTTACCCAACTTTAGTAGTTATCCCCTTCAATGTACTCCCCTCCTCTATCCCTACAACGTTCTAAGCAAATTTTCCATTGATCGATACAGTGGTGGAGGTCTTTTGTGTGAGGCCTTTCAAGACTTTTGCCGGTTTTTTCTTAACGGCATCTACGCTGTCAAATCTGGTACCTTTCAGGGCAGATTTGATTTTTGGGAATAAGTAAAAGTCGCACGAGGCCAGGTCGGGTAAGTAAGGAGGGTGTTCCAACACTGGGATGTTGTACTTGGCCAGGAACGTCTTCACGGAGAAGGCACTGTGGGCTGGCAAATGGCACCATTTTTGCGCAAAATTTTGTCATGTTGAAATTTTCGTGCAAAATTTGTCTCACACATTCTTTATTAATTTTAAGTGAATCAGCCATTAGTCTAAGAGTTAATCTACGGTCAGAACGAATCATAACACCAATTTTTTCAATGTTTTCGTCAGTTTTTGAGCTTTGGGGGCGACCAGGACGTGGATCGTCCTCAACATCTTCCTGACCATCTTGAAACCGTTTAAACCACTTATAAAGCGTTGATCTTTTCAAACATGACTCCTGGTACACTGTCTTTAACAAAGAAAATGTTTCACCAGCATGTTTTACGTAAAATTCAAAAATCACTCGTTGCTCAACGTTTGTATCAATCATAATTCCGGCAAAATTAAAAAAGGTGTCTTGCGCGTCGGGCTGTCACAACAGAACTAATTACAGTACAGACATGTGACAGCTATCAATGAAAACACAAGACTTGAAGCTGTCTAAATATGTTCATCATATCTTCCTAGCATGGACAGCTTTTGCGTGGCGGCTCGCGTCTACGAACTTAATAGCCAAACCTCGTATATTCTTACGTCACTTTCAACTGCATGGTCATATCATGATAGGTCATGATCATTATAAAAAGAAAATGGCACCGTTCAAGGAAGACTAGTAAAAAATATAATTATAAAAAAATATTAATTAATTATTGGGCACATAATGAATAGAAAAGTTCAAAGTCGACTAGAAAAGATATCAGCAATATTTTTTTATATATATTTTTTGTCAACAAAATTAAAGCACTTTTTTTCCTCAAAAAGAAACTCTTACAAACTACAAAATTAATATTATGATACTTACACACATTTGTCAAATAGAACTGCTCGAATTCAACAGTCAGGACTCTTCCGTCGTCAATGTCTTCCTCGTGATCCGAGAGAAATCCTTCAGCCACACTTAGAGGTTTCCGTTTGGAGAGAACAGCCACTCCTGCGTATCCTTGCTTCGTTCCTAGGACACAGCAGAGCCTGGTCAGCGAAAATGAAGAGTTAAATAATGGTCTTGTCTCATATTATTTTCTCCAGTCAGCGAATATTAAGAATACTCCAGTCAGCGAATATTAATATCAGAGATTGCCTCAGGCAATAATCACGCCTCTTATCAATAAAATTTCATTCAATAAATAAAGCTTTGAAAATAATTAATTAGACTCTAGTCTGATGATCCTCATAAAGTTGGCATCTGTAACATAGGATCCCACCCAATGCATGATTTTTTCCTCGTAGACTTGAGACTTTGACCTCATATTGACGAAAAAATAAGAAGAAAGAAAATTACTTGAATAACGTGACTTTTTAGTCCAACTTGGGCAGTTTAAGAATAGTGCTTTATTTAGACTGTCAGCGCAAGACCATTATACCAACAGTATAAAAATCTTTTATCATTATTTTTCCATGGTCGTTCAAAATGAGTTTTAAATAACAGACCTTATTTATACTGACTTGTCCTTTATAATTATACTATAGCATGCCATTATACTATCATGCTATCAATAAATGATTAAAAATTAATTCATAAGTGGGATTCAAACTCTATAGTCTTCAAGCTACCACTTTGGCATATTATAATTCAAAAAAAAAAAAAATATATACTACTACATAGTCGAAATAAGGGTTATCATATTTGAGTTAATCACAAGAGCATGGTCAGATTCACAATATTATTCAAGCTCGCTATGCTAATGATCAATTTTCTGAAAAATAATAATAAAATCATGATACACTCTATTTTACCCATCCATCTTTATGAATTAATCTTTGACTATATTGCTTGTCATCTATTTTTACATTTAAAATTGACCATAAAATTTCAAAAATAAATAAGTAAATTTCAGTCAAAATTTGATAAGAGAACTCAAGGAACCAGGATTTTTTTCTCTTATAAAGAGGTTATTTTCTCTTTTTAATTTAAAAGTAGTTGTGCACTGAAACCGTTTTCACATTACTTCAGGGCACCTTCACCTTTACATCCATGCCATTCCGGAAACGGAAAAACTCGGTCAGCAACTAATGCACTTAGTCACGGAGGTCGGATAAAGTTTACCTGAAAATTGTTCTCTCATATCCAGATTTAATATTCTAAATTCCAAGCAGAAATATTAGCTATTCTAATACTCACCAGGGAACCAGAAGGAGTGATATCCCGGTGGACAGGAGGGAAGCTTCTCCTGCGGACATCGCACTTCCTGGACGCAGAACACATCCAAGTCATGCTCGTGCAGGAAGGAGAAACCGTTCTTCTGAGGGGAACAGATTGAACAAAGTTAATTTTATTACTAAAGACATAATTAATAATTACGAAGAAAATATAAATGTTTATTACTGTAAAATACATACATTAGAATAGAAAGGAATAGATATAAATTTGAAAATAAAAGGAATAGATCTAAATTTGAAAATAAAAATAAGAAGCAAAAGAAAATATATAACGTGCGTAATACTTCCAAACTAAAAGGTGGGGCTAAAAAAGTTACCATATTTGTGTTAATCACGTCGTGATTTGTGATATCACATTTCTCAAACTCGTTTTACTAAATCTTTGTTGATTTTGGGACTTCAACATCCGGTTACTACTCCCCTGCCTTATTGACCGAGCTACTGAGGTCGGTCAAGGGCGGGGTTATTTCATACCTCTTCCACTTCCACAATCACTCAACAGTAATTGAATTCAACAGTAATTATTGGGGTTTTTTACAATATTTTACGGGGCTTCCCTTTGTCTGTTGTCTCTGTCGGTTGCCAAACTCAATGAAAATTTGAAAAATCATCATAACATCAATGAACCTTTGGAGAAAACTAATCAAAAGACTTGGCAGTACCTACTGTTACAGTCATGTTGCTTTTGAATCGTGACGAATAACAGAAAACGACTAGTGAGGGTCATCCACTCACCTGAGACCATGCTCGGATTCCATTCACATTCCAGGAACCAATTTTGAAATTCCAAGGGTGCTGGCTTTGTCTTCTCTTGTGCTCAATTATTTGAAAAGGGTCTTGAAAATCTATGATGGGGACCTCTTCCACCTCAGCTTTGCTCGTTTCGTTGAAATCAGACTCATCCCCATTGACCCCTGTTCTATTAATTTTCTCAGGATTATTAGAGGAAACGTTATTACGAGATTCTTTTTTCGTCACAATCATTTTACCGTATTCGCTGCATAGTTCCTTGATGTGCTGTAATTTATCGTCAATGTTTTTGAGTGATTTTAGTGACTCTGTAGTTGTTTTAGTTTTGCGTCGAGTGGCAATATATTCATCCAAATCGTGGAACATGTTAGAATCGAGAATAGGTTCGACTGTAAAACCAGAAAGATCATCAGTTTCGCCGGAGTCATCAAGTGTACACAACACTGAAGCATTAGGCATTTTCTTCTTGTTATAGCTGTTTACATCTTCTGGTTCAACTGTGGTCTTTGTTGAATGTCTAAAGAAAGTTGTAGCCTGCAGAGAAAATCGTGTTTTTTCTTTGAAAATGAATTCATCATTCATATTTACTCTCTGATTTTGTACCTCATCACTCTGCACTTGAGTGGATTGGATGGATGAAACTTCGACAGTTTCTGTATCAATATATGTATTTTTCTCAATATTTTTTATAGTTTTATGAAATCCAGTTGGCTGTTGACGTATTGTTTTCATATTCAAAGAAATGACAACATCCGTTGTCTTTCGAGGTCTACCTCTTTGTTTTGTCGAGGGTATATCTGCGTTTCTCGTTAGTTTCTTTGCTTTAATAGCTTTTGTCTTACTTTCTTTGAAATCATTATTTTTTAATGTTTTTTCTAATCTGAACTTTATAGAATGTGTTTTCGGTTGCATTGTATGTACACCTTTCTTTTTATTAGTTGATGTTCTCCTCTCAAGAATATTTAGTTCATTGGGTGTGGTATTTTTAATGATTTTTTCCATTCCATATTCATTGAATCTTAGTTTGTTTGCAGTAGATGATTTAGATTGACTTTTCAAGTCTTTTAGATCATGCTCATTACTAATTGGTGGCGTCAATGGTGGTTTTCTATGATTCAATAAAGATGAGATATCAAATATATTACTTTCTGATTTCGTATCTATTTTCTTGCTTTCCTCTTCTGTTCGATCGACAGTTGCATCTGAATTTTCCACTTTACTATTAACTTGCTGTGGTTGAAAACTTGAATGAGGTTCCGTCTCATCACTTTGTTCAATGTGAGATACTTGCAGCTCACTGTCGAAGATCACTGCAGGGAGTGTAGGCTCTTTTCCTTTATGTCTCACCACTGACTTGTTACTTGCTACCACCAACCTTTCATTGGAGCCAAATAGATTCATCACATTTTTCAGAGCATCTGTATCCACACTTTTGTCCGTAGAATTGTGAAGTTCAGTTTTAATATGAATATCATTCAAAATATCGTATCTTCTTCCTTTTCCCATTTTGACTGGATTGGCTGAAGCATGTCTGGATGAGGAGAACATACCTTTTTTTTGTGTCTCAGAATCACATTCCTTGTCACCACTGTCCATACTTTCAAATTGAAAATCATCAAAAATACTCTCTGGCAAAGTAGGTGCCCTTAATTCGGTGCTATTCCGTTTCGGAATATCTAACACCATTCCACCATCCTCACTATCGAATGTGGCTAGAATATGCTTGAGTTGTATTTCTCTGCTGAAGGGAGCTCGCGTTCTCGCGAGGAACTCACAGCTCTGGTCACTGTAGAGGAAGTCATACTCGCGCCGAGTGTCTTTAGTTACAAACATTTTTCGAGTTGTGGTTTGATTACAAAGTAATGGATCAGCGCGAGTGAGCTCCGATGCCTAGAAATAGAACAACATTGAAGGTTTATTGGTTACAGAGTCTTTTTAAACACAAAATAGGTAAAACGTACGGTTATACTAATCAAAGTCTCATCAACAAAGACTTTCCTCTTCTTTAACGTAGGTATTTTGATTTGTTAAACGCTCGCACCCATCGCAAAGAAAAGAAAATATCTTGTGCATGCCAAACTCCGTGGTGTAACGATTATAACTTCTTCTCGTGGTCCAGAGATCATGAGTTTGATACTCAGTTAAGGTTGGCATATCCAGCCCAATAGAGACTTTGTGAGGTTAATGGGTGCTGGTACGATTATTAGCTACTGGAAGGTAAAATTCTTACCCTCCATAACAGGACGTTAATTTATTCACGAAATCAAATAAGCAATGACAATTTTCAATTAATATTTATTCTTTGGGGCGTACCTTGAGAAATAAAAGAAATTGTCTACAAATTATAAAATGTTTATAATGTCATTAAAATTAAAAAATGGAATCATATAAGAAAAATTACTTTGGAATGTAAAAATTACAGTATTTTGTACTCTTAATTATGAAAGATGAGATTCAATTAATTGATTCAGTTGAGACAGAGATAAAATACAGTTGAGGACTTTTTATGTATGAGCCAAATTGAATTTCTTCGACTTATCACAACTGTCAAAACTATTGTGTTGTTTTATTTTATTATTTCGACTTTCAAATTGTAAAAAGTCCTCGATATAGTTAACGTTAAAAACATGGTAAAATTATTTATAATAATCTTACCGATTTGACGTGAGGTGGGGGCATTGAACTTGTAAACTCGTATTTGCAATGGTGTATGCAATGAAAGTCTTGAAGAGCTAATTTTAATGTCCGCAGTACCTATAGAAAATATATCCCTGGGCACAAATCTCAGACGAATTCTCACGGAGTCCCCCCCTCCTCTCTCTCTCTCCACGAAGAAGATTCACATAAAACGCTTGCATACGAGTCTGCAACCATTGGGACATTTTCATCTTTACTATTCAAGGTCTAAAACTTAACTGACCAAATTTCGTATTGTGCGCATGACACATACTTTTTCTCTTCTCTCTTTTTATAATTTAATATTTCGTTACTGTGCGCATGACACATACTTTTTCTCTTCTCTCTTTTTATAATTTAATATTTCGTTACATAATTTCGTCACATAATTTCGTTACATAATTTTGGTTATGTGCCAGAGCAAAGACATGAAAATGTCAAAAAAAAAATATATATATACCAAAGAAATTGGCGAATTAGTCGACTCCCATCGTTAGCTCACCTGAGATTTTTTGAAACTTTTGGCTGATAAGTCCCCGAAGGACCTCCAACACGATTTTGAAATCATTTCATCCTCCGATTCGGCCTATGACAATTTATCAAGGCATCATGCCTGTACGCGGTTCCCAATAAGGAGTCTTTTTCTCAACTCTGTATAAGCGAAAGGTTTCAATGCGGAAGAAATTAATAGAACAAAAAATATTGTTTATTTAGGTGTATTATATTTTAAATGGATATTTTATCGGTGGGGCTGATCTTTTTTGATAATTGTGTGATATAGTTATAAATGACCAAAAAAGGGAAGTTTTAGGGTCGTTGGTGGTCTAACATAAAAAATGTATTTTGTACTTATTAGGTATTATGTTAATATTTTTAACAGAAGAGGGAAAAATATTAAATTACCATTTTTGAAATTAGCTCATTTTTAGCCCTCGGTATGTGTTAAGTGTACGATAAACCACTTGTATTTTGAAATAATTTGAATGTCATCATCACACAGGAATACAAAAAAAAAACGCTTGCATACGAGTCTGCAACCATTGGGACATTTTCATCTTTACTATTCAAGGATTTCAAAGTCCAAAACCCAACTGACCAAATTTCGTATTGTGCGCATGACACATACCTTCTCTCTTCTCTCCCTCTACAATTCAATACTTCGCCATTGTGCGCATGACACACACTTTCCCTCTTCTCTCCCTTTACAATTCAATATTGCGTTACATAATATCGTTACATAATATCGTTACATAATTTCGTTACATAATATCGTTACATAATTTCGTTACATAATATCGTTACATAATATCGTTACATAATTTCGTTACATAATTTCGTCACATAATTTTGGTTATGTGCCAGAGCAAAGACATGAAAATGTCAAAACACAATACTTCTGATTTCTAATATTAGAGATTTCTCGGAAGTAAAATGAGAGGGGTTAGTTTATATAAAAAGTAAAAAAAAAAAAAAACTTACATTGATGAAAGCAGGAGAAGCTGAATGGAACACTGTAATAAAATTAAAAACTATGCTGATTGTTTCAGTTTTCAAGGGAATCGAAGTCATTTGTTGACTCCTACAACTCATGTGACTCTGGCCTCATTATAGACTGACGACCGTATGCCTTTTTACAGGTGATTAACAGAAATGAATCATCAATGTAAACAAGAAACCTATGTATGGTGACATTAAAACACCGTGTTTAGAATGGGAAAATGTTAGAAATGACCTGAACATATGAATATTATGCATCCCATTTTGTCTAATAATTTCGCTCCTACTTCTTTTTTTGGCTCACCAGCGATTCGAATCAGAGGGGTTTTACCATCCATTTGGGAATTGAAAAAAATAAGGAAAGTAAAAATCATTCACATTAAGCACACTCAGCCTGGGTTAGGGCAGCATCACGAGGCTTCGTGCTTGTGTGTTCAACGTACCACTTACTCTAGCTTACTTATATTTAATTATTCCTTGCAAAAGTTGGAGTTAACTAATTTCCAATTTTCGGAGTGTAGGTATAGCTGACGTAAGTCACCATCGCCGAATGGATAGCACACTAGGCTTGCACGCACGGTGACCTAGGTTCTATCCCCAGCAAGGTAAGATTTTTTCCTGCTCTGTATTTGGATGTCTGGGTCCACTCATACCTCATGAGGAAAAATGAGTAGCTGTTTTAATGTGAGCAGCGACCAGTATGGGCAAATAATACACGAGAATATACAAGAAAGGAAACAGTCTTATAACTCTGCGCTACCCACTAAAATTGTTATAACAAAAAAAAAACACTCATTTATTTATCTTTAATAATAGCTGTATCTAACTGTTTTCTGTGATTTCAAACAACAAAAAAATCTGTTACCAACCATCGATCGGGTTGGGATAAAATGTGACACTTAAAGAAACGTAAGATTGACATTTTCTACCCAGCTCAGGTTGAGTAAGGTTCAGTGTAGCTGATGAGATTTCTAACAAATTGAGAATAATTCCAAATGATCTTATTATTTTTTGCAAATATTTAAGCTTTCTTCTAAACATTTTGGAGTTAGCATATTAAACTGGTTTCAAGAAGATCCAAAATATAAGAGTATAATAATAGACCAAATCGATAACTTAAGTCATTGTTTAGCATCGATTTCCCCATCTTAGAGAGTACGCAATCCGAGACTTAGCGCCACACAGGTATTTCAAAAACATCTTTTAATTTCGCCCCAAGTACTTTTACATACCGTTGTCTTATGATGTGATGTTTTAAACTATGGTATGGTCCAATGATCCCTCAGAAGAAGGTAGGTAGGTACACATTTGTTCTCTAGAGGCTCATAGGACTAATGATTCCAAAAATTAATGATGAATACATATACTTGAATATTTTCTACGATACAAATTTTAGATTACTTGTGCTGTAAGGTGAATTCTTAAATGTTCAAGTAATACTTAAAGTTGTCATTTTTAGTTTGCTTACATTACTTGTCTACCAAAAAAATCACTTCACTTTAAATGCTTGAATACACATGAGTTCTTCAGGTATTTAGCTCGGGTTTTGTAACTCAGGTGTGAGAATCCATTTTTGGGAAAACATTTGTTGACATCACTTCAACAAATAAATGTACAGAAAAAACAATTTTTCTTCGATATAATAAATATATTTATTGATAATAAAATACATTTAGGGATCTTATTGTTACATTAACCAAAACAGTTTAGAAAAGTGTTTACTATCATAGAAAATTTATGTACTATATACCTCACTGAAATGCTGTGAAATATCAAATAGAGAATATACATAGAACAGAAATTCATTTTTCTTTGGGTTACACAAGAAAAAAATATATCGATTCTTAAAAAGGAGAGGTAAATTTTGAAACAAACAAGACAGGAGAAAATATTATAAACATTAAAAATAAGAAACAAAATATTGAAAATTTCATTATTGGATATACATGACGATTTAATTTTTTGACAGTATGTAGATAATTTCATCACTGTTTCAACAGTATTTTACAAGCCACTTATCGAATAAATTTTGATTTTATTTGTAAGAAATAGGGAAATTTTGAATTTGGTATGCTATTGTAAATATTAGTATATTATAATGACAAAAAGCACCACACACCTTTTGAAAACTGTACAAGACTGACAAGTGAGGGTGAAATAGGGGGAGGGCGATAGGAAGAAGATGGAGAAAAATACTGAAAAATGTCAGTTGTAGAAATATTAATACATGAATAGTAAAATTTTATAGTTACATATTATCTCCAAATATTGAAGGTTTCTAAAACCTATTCATTTAATGTATTATTTTTATTGCGAGAGGCAGTAGAATATAATCCATAAAACACAAAAAAAAAAACATAAAAATAAGATTCCAGGATCTAGATGTTTATGGAACTTTGGATTTAGATCACGAAAAAAGTAGAGAAATGACTATTGCATTTTTTTCATTCTTCCTAAAATCCGATTGAGTAATTTATTTTTGATTAACTCAACGAAATTTTGTGGTAACTCTGTATAATATTAAACAGAAAAGGTTAACAACTTCCCCTTCCTTATTCTTTCATGTCTATTCAGTCATTAACTTTTTTCTTCTGAATAAATATTATACAACTGATCCATTCAGAAAAAGTATTTACTTATTGAATGAAACTTTTTTCCTGTGGATAAAACTGTTTCCTTATGTAAAAAAATTATATGGAAGGGACAGGGAATTGACATGAGTCTGATTGACTTTGATGAATGATACGAGAAATAAACATGATAAAGAGAGTTACCATTACGTGACCATTCAGTTTATTGAATTGAATACATAAAAATAAATAAATAAATAAAATATATGTATAGTAAAATTGTATATGTATATTATGATAAAATAAATATATGTAGATTAAAAAAATTAAGTCCATACAATTAGTAATCTTTTGTAAAATTAGAGGTTCTTTTCATTGCTTTTCCATATTTCCAACGATGCTTTTGATAATTTTAAAGAAACTTATGTATTTGTAATTTATCTTGTTGATGGTAAGATAGCAAACAATGCTTGGTAAAATAAACCTAGTGTATAAAATTGAATTTATAGCAGGGCATGTTTCAAAAAATTTAATTGGTTTGTTTCGATGATAAGATTATTTTTATGTACACTTTTAGAACTTCTCAACGAAGACAACCATTATTTGTAGTAAAATTAAAATTTTAACCGAAAATTGATTTGGCTTTACAATTTATTTTATTATTAAGAAAAAGCTATAATAATGCTAGAATTGCTATTGAAAGCTGTCTTGGATTATCGTCGATTTCCAAAAAATTCTGATTGAACAGCATAATAAACGTTCTAGCTACTTTTCTAACAGAATAGATATGGCTTGTGTATTTAAAATTACATAAAAATAATATTCGTTAAATAACAATAAATGATGCTTTGTAATCAGTAAATAATCTGTATAAAAAACTTTTAATGTAAAAGAAACATATAGCTCATGTGTAAAATTAAACACAAAGAGGAGATTGACTTCCACTCAAGTGATGTATAACAAAGAATATACACCAAGAATAATGAGGCACTTTATATTAAACTGATAGCTCCTGTCTTGAAGTGACAGTTCACATAAAGCACTACTTATACCATCAAAAACTTGTGGTTCTAAGGATATTCTGTCACACATGAAAATGTATTGTACAAACTTGACAAAAGTCATTATAGATCAGATTCACCGTACAGGGCAGTAGAGAATGACTGGTAGTCCAAGGCCCCGGGAATAGCGTTGATTCCTTTGTAAGGAGGCATCCTCTGAATACAATACTCGGCTTGGTCAGGAGGCAGTTCTCTTCTCAGCTCATCTGGGAGAATGTATGGCTGAAATTCATACATGAAAATATTAATTAGCTTGTTTAGCTAGTGTACAAAACGCTCCTTAATATGTAACATGGATTAATTTATTATTGGGTACCATTTTTTATTTTAAGAAGGTAAAATATTTTTAATCTATCTACAGGAACTGACAAGTCATCATTGATTAAAAGTTAGTTTACATTACATCATTGTTTCAAATCTAAACTGACGTCCTTCAAATATTTATTTTTTAAAAACATTTCACTGATTGACCATAAATCGAAATAGACACACTGAGAATAAAAAATCCACACAATGCATAGCCAACATAGATATCGCGGTTTGGTAACAACTATTAGCTTGGTCTGTTGATGGAGGCATTCATAATGAAAATGTTAAGTTCATTACAGTAAAATCTGAATATAAGAGAACGATTTTCAGGTCAACTGTACTAACTTCAAAATCTTTTGTTATAAAACTAATTACCTATTAGAATTTTATTTAAAAAAAAATCACGGAGAAATCTTCATTATACAGGTGCATTAGTTATGTAAATAAAAAATACAAAGAGAGCAAAAGTTACTGAATATACAAAAAAAATTGAAATCGGAGCAAAAAAACGCCCCTTCCCACAAACACAACACCTCCGACCTCCAATATCAGAAATTTCTCGGAAGTAATACAACAGAAAAAAAACTAGCCTTACAATAGCCAAGGTTTTGAGATGGGGGTAGTAACACTAATAAAATAATAACTTAAAGGTCATTGAAGAACCAGGTCATGAAATAGAAAAGTATTTGGCCTTGATAGTATTTAAGGTATTGAAAAAGAAATCAATGTCCATATGATTGACGGCCTGTTTCCTGCTCTCATCAGACGGAAATTTTTGCAATATTGGTATTTGCTTTAGTCAACATAAACAGTTCTTTATTTCGTGTTGACTTGGAAATTTATAGCTTGGAAAACATCAGGACATTCCACGAGATTATTTAATAATTTATACAAGAAAATAATTTCGTTAAGCTCTCTTCTGTTCTGAAGACTTAATGAATTGCAATTTTTTAATATATGATCGTATGTACATGATTTAAGATAGGAGCTTTTCTACGCCAGGCTATATGACGTAAGAATTTATTCTGAACAGTTTCGATCATATGACATTGATTCTGATATTAGGGAGACCAGAGAATTGACCCGTATTGAAGAATAGTTCGAATTAAAGAGTAAAAGATCATCTTTCTTACCTTGTCTCCTGCTAGGATACGGAAGGAATCGATGACCTGTTCTGCAGTGTCGGTATCTGTGGATTCACGGGTCATAAAGTCCAAGAAAGCGTCAAAGTGAACATAGCCGGTACTGTTGGGATCCACAACCGCCAGGATCCTTTGGAAATCAATCTCTCCCTAAAAGAAATGAGAAAAATTAACTAAAATATCTAAAATGACTACTTTAAAGGTTTCTACACCATGTGATTTACTCATTGATTGATATTCACTCTTACTATTTCAATACATATACAAATTAATTTCTGTTTGTTTGTACTCTATGCATTCAGAAACTACTTATTTGATTCTTAAGAAACTTAAGCGGCTTAAACAATAGAAAATATTTATAGAAATAATTAGGAAAACCTTCAAGAACTATGGATTGAACTTCTTTTCAGAAAATAGCAGCAACGTGCGACGTTAACTTGGTTTTTTTGGGTGATTGATGACTCACCAACTACCTACAAGATCATAATATTAAGAAGAACCACAACTTACTTGTCGGTCTTTTCCAATACTGTATCCAGGGACACAAGACAAGACTTGAATTCCTCTGGTGCCAAACGCCCGGTTCGGTTTTTGTCAAAGTGATTGAAGGAAGCTCGGAATTCATTGAGTTGCTCTTGGGTGATACCTTTCGAGTCTCTGGTAAGAATCTGGTTCTCCACTTCATTAATATTTCTGTTGATAGAGGTCAGAAGCTGTTCCCACCCCACTCGTAGAGTTTCCATCGTATACTGGGTGTACCTGTGGATAAAAAGGGACGAGTGAATGACTGAATGGATAGAGCACCATAAAATTTAGTCATGAGAAAGTACAAAAGACCGTATGATCAATATGCATCTACAGTCATACACAATACAGTGTATAAACGAGCTGGTTTAAAATATTGCATTTAAAAGAACTCGTATTTAATTTTTTTTTTTGGTCTTTCTTTAAAGTGGCAGGGTTCTCACATGTGAGCTCGTCTACTCAACCACTTTGGGGACTTTAAGGTCTTTAATAAGAGTTAAACTAAATGCAAAGTACTTTGGATATGGTAAAAACAAGTTACGTTCATAATGAACAATAGCGATTCACGTTTCTTGCTTCCTACGTATCACAAATCATGTTATAAATATTGAAATTAAATAAATAATAGCATTTAACAACCCTCAAAACTTTGAATAAGCAGTATTTGAATAATTCTATAAAAAATTATAGACTTTTTATGATACTCAAACTGTTGATATAATTTTGAGTGATATATTACAAGGAATAAGAACTAATTCAAACACAACCCTTTAGTTAGTACATTTGTGTGTATATATTTATCTATTTTTTTTCTCCTTTCTATTGTTTATACTGTTTCCATTATATTCTATTTCTTTGTAATCATTACTTACTATGTAGTTTTAAATCATAATAATTGATGTAAAGCAATAAAATTTACTCCACATGATCAAGTTTTTAGAGTAGACGTTAAGTACCTACCTGTTTTCAAAGATCATTCCTTCTTGTACGGCTTGATGTATTTTTTCTAATTCTTCAATGTGAGGCTTGTATGCATATACACCTTGTTCGTACTCCTTCAATCTGTGTAGCTGATCTTCCAGTGATCCTGTAATATTTCAGATGATTATTATTATATTTATTTCTTTGAGAAAAAGCATAGTTCACACTAAAGTGAGCATATAAAATTTCTCCTAAAAAAATCTCATATTTAATAGTATATTCAGTTTTAAATAAACTGGCGTCAACACCACATGAATTTTCTAATCCCCGAAAAGCTATCAAATTCTGCCACTAGTACCTTTAAATTTCATTTTGAAAAGAAAGGTTTTTACATGGTCAAGGGAAATCATTTTTTTAAATTTAAATATCTCAAACTGTTTAGCCAGAACCGTCGATTGATATGGGGAATAAATTGATACTAGAGATTTAGATACAATAGATAGTACTATAATAATAAATTGATCTTTCTGTCTATGTTCAACACCCTATTAAAAATACATTTAAAGGGCTTTTGGTAGTTCAGACGATGAAAATATGGAATCATTAGAATAGTGTAAGAAGAAAATTTAAGACTTATTGTAAGTTTGTCCGAAAAGTACATTGTGAACCGAGATATCGCAGATTTAGAGATTTTTTTATGGTAAATTTTTCTTTATTTTTTGTTCGCAAGTGTGGTGGAGAACTTACCACCTTGCAGTCCCATTCCAATGGATGTGACAGCATCCATTTGCCTTTCGATCCAGGGACCAACTTGGTTGGCTTTTTCTGCAAACTGTCGTCGTAGAGTTTCATTGTTTTGCTGTTTCCTCAATTCAGCCTGCAGAGTGGTATCTCTCTGAGGCACCAGTTGTTTTACGTCAGTCCATTTCTTGGTCAAGTCCTAAAGGTAGAAGGAAAATTAAGATATAAGATGCAACAAAAGGGATCTCAATATAAAACATTTCACCGTGAAAATATAGTTTTGTTTCTGGAAGTTATTTGCGTAACACACTACCATAGTTAAATATTTTAGTATTTATTTTTTGCTGACTTGGAATAAGTGGGTTTTAACCCCTAGTCCCTTCCTTATGCAAGTATCGACTAAGATAATTGCTATAGATTTCTATAACTATTTCGCGCTACAATACAAACCAATGTTTAATGTTTTTATGACATGTATATAATTTGTATAAAGGTATTGTACCGTTAATAAAATGTACCCGTATACCGGGCATTATTATTATTAAATTTTTGAGCAATCAGAATAAGTAGTTTGGGAAAGTTTAGAAAAGCAAAGAGAAGAGCAAGTCTACTTTTAGCGATATTCTGTTACCAATATGGTAAGGCTTACTAAGATTGCTGATGTACAAGGAATCTGTAAAAATATTGTAGCAGTAACTTATTCTAGGAAATTGCACATAGCACATAGCAATTCATCAATATACTACTTTGTCTGTACTAAACAATCAGATGTAATCTTATTCTTACATTAGCTGTGAGCGCAGTGTATGGGTTCTCTAGTCCCCGGGGATTTGATACTGTTGGACTGTTGCTTCCACTTCTCTGACTAAGTTCACAATAGAGTTGTACTCTTTGTCCGCCTCTCCTAGAGTTGCCTTGAACTGGGAATGTGCGTCAATCAGACCTGAATCTCCTCCATGGTGTGAACGATGAACATATCTACCAAGTCCTCCCGCGTACCATCCAGCCAGTTGTTGAAGGGCTGAAACCAAAGATAGTGTTACAATTTGAACCTTCGATTACTATCAAACTACTGCTTGTTTAGTCCACATTAATCTTTGCTTATGTAAAGACAGACAATCGCATAATTAACTTTAACATAGAGGTAAGATTCGTGGAGGCATGGGTTCCAATCCCAGAGCCAACAGACGTTTGTTGTAAGGGACACCTTCCGGTTCGTTTGTGTTGACCCAGCGCTTAAAGGAGAAGTATTGAGTCGCTTCTCGCCAATCAAAGAGAAAGTGTACTAAAGACCAAAAGTTTCTACAATTGCTGCTGATTTACGGCTACGAAATAAAAAAGGATGTGAAATTTTTATATTTAATAAATCGATATAGTTGCCCGTACTGGTTTACTACCTGTCAATACATTAACACATCTGTCAATAAATTATCAGTTTGATAAGTCTACCACCAGTCTGTAGTCCCCCCCCCCCGAAATTGAAGAAAAAAAACTTACAGCTGCACGCTTGGCGAATTCCAAGTGAAGGATATCGATCTTTTCAAGGATTTTCTCTGCTTCGTCCAAAGCATGACGCCTTTGTCTGGTGAGGGAGCCCAAGTGATCCCACTGGTCACAAATACGCTGACATCTTGTGTTCACACTGACACTGTCGTGATACTCTAGAGTGCTGAAAAAAACACAATTTTTATTGTATAGTTTATTATATTTACAGTTGTTTGGAGCAGGAGGTTAACCTCACTTGTCAAATTAAGTTAATAACAAATAATTATTTTTAAAGAAATTACAAAAGTAATTAAATTACTTACAAGTTTAAATCATCTCTTTGAATTAATTGCTTTCATTTTATTAGAATTTCATCGTGTACATAGAACTGTGTTGAAGAAAATGTCTGCTATTTATTTTATTAATGATACCAGTAATTTAAAAATTAAGAAATTAGATGTCTTTTATGTGACATTTCAAATTAATGATGGAAAAAAAGAAAACACTCATTAGTTGGTTTGAAGGTTATCATCATTTGTGCAGTAATGGATTACAACATAACACACAAGTATTTTGTATATTGTATGTTTTCCACCCACCAGTATGTGACAAGTTCAAAATTTTCTACATTTTTTGATTTATTAGAACACTAGTCGTTTCCTTGTTCTTCCCCAAAGGACTAAAATTAAAATTTCACCTTCCGTTTGGCAGAAGGAGCTTGACTGTAGCGGTATAAACAGTTTGGACTTTTGAAATACAAATCTGGTGTGACACCACACGACTTTCCTTATCCCCCAAAATAAGTCGCATTCCGCCACTGGTGACTAAACGGTAACAGATAGCACAATTAATGCCAAAATCGTAATCAGCACCTCAAAATCATTGGATGTGATATGTCACAACTCCCATCTAGGATGAATAAAAAAATAGTTAGTCAAAGCAGGTCCCCCCAAAATACCAGTAAATTGCGGCCGAGGTCCGAAAAGTTCAAGATATCAAAAAAATGATCAGAATAGACCCCTATTATTTTTTTATTGTAAGAAAAAGTTGTTCTATAAATTTTTCTTATCTCTTATCGTTTAGCCAGGACCGCCAAGCGCCGCCAGGTGGCGCCCGGGAGGCCGCCAAAAGTCTTGCGTCGCGTCCTCTCCATAAATGAGATCTACTAACCGAATTTCAAGTCTCTAGCTCTTACCCTTCATGAGATAACTTGTATTCTGAGGTAGCGCAATCAATAAAATTGAAGATCGATTATTATTTTCGCTTCATGTACTATTTTGTGTAATGGATTACATGTTGTACTAATATGAGGATAAATTCATGGTAGGGATTTGAACGCAGAATCCATGAAAAACTAGATAGACATGTAGTGTTTCAGAACACTCTATCATAACTGGCTTTGTTAGTGTTTGCAATTATTCCAAGTGGGAGGATAGCTTGTCATGTCCCGGCTGGGTTTCGTACCCGCGACCTCAGGAATCTCTGGATTCACAGAGTGCCGCCTTTACCACTGACCTAAATGGACAATTGTGTGTGTGGCTGGCTCAAGGGACCATCAAATAATTATCAATAGTATAAATCGAGCACTAATGCACTACTCACTTCAACTCCTGGGCAATAGCAGCGATCTGCTCCACTCGGTCCTGATGGGCTGCCAGGTCGCTTTCGAATGCCTCATGCTTCTTCTTCAAGGCCTTGAGCTCATTGAGCTTGCACTGGCGGAAGTCAGAGCTCTTCAACATCTCCTCCTGTGAATGTAGAAAGAGTTTATTAAAGCATTGTAAGGCTGAGTAAGTAGGTAATTTATTACTAAAATTCTTGTACACTGCAGCCATGACTTCTTGGCTACCAGCCTAGTGGGCTCTTTTTCATTACAAGAAATATTGCCTGGGCAGCCATTGCTGCCAAGTGATTAATGATTCGAAGGGTCTCCAGGTACTATTTTTGGCCAAGTTTCTAGGCATATGGCACTAAAACAATTAAAAAAACCATCGTCCACGTTGCTTATACATAGTCATTGCCTAATGCTTGGATTAAATTTCTGTACATTTTCGTCGAGACCTTACACTGATATTTATTTGGGTTGTTTGTTTCCCACAAGTCGAGACAGTGAAATAAAAAATGAGAAATCCAACAATTGTTTGAGTCCCACGCATAGCGAATTTTAGTAAGAAGGGTTTGAGTAATTTTGACATTACTCTTGTAATAAACCCAAAATAGATAACCTTTAATATACGTATGTAAGCATAGCTACTTGAAAATAAAATTTCATTCCAAGAACTGGAGTAATTTATTACCTTCCCTCGGGTCCAGTCCTCATGAATGTCTGCTTTGTGCTTGAACTTCTGAGCCAGATGTTCAAGCCGCTCTAGTCGCATCATCTCAGAAAGAAGCCACTCCTCGAATGATTTTTCGGATATTTCCAGACCTAAACAAATTAGGGAAAAATGTTGATACTAAATAATTTTTTTCTTTGAATACTGAAAACATAGATTTGGAAATACTGGTCTGGCCTGAAGTTTGTTTTTCTTTTTATGGAGATTTTTATATGACTATATTTATTTATCTCTTCGTATTACTAATAGGCTCGTCCTGAACCACATATTCTCAAGAATCTAACATTGTTCAGTTTATAGATCAGCATGAGATCAGTCTTTTTAAATAATCGTAAAGAAGGACTGATCGGCTGATTGGTAAGGCATTTAATGAGGACAGATTAGCAGTCTAGTCTAGGGATTGTTAACAGGGAATCGATCAACAGTCTAGCTTTTTCTTCTCTTCTTCTAGTAGTGGAGGGTATCAAGAACTATCCGTCGTATCAGCTATCCCATCACAACAACAAAGATCTCTAGAGAGATTGTAATAAAACAAACATCTAAAATGTGAGTTGAAAAATGAAATTTACCTTTCCATGCATTGGAGATGTCGGACACCATCTTGCCTTCAGTGGGCATGTAAGCAGGTCTGTTGGATAAGCGCAGTTTTGTTTGAAGTGTGTTGAAGTTGGTCTCTAGCTTCGCCTTCTGCTCGACACGGGGTGGCTTGTGTTTGCGGCGGTAGGTGCGGTATTCTTCCAGCTTCTTCTGGACACCGGAAAGTGAATTGTCTGTTTGGCGTGACTGCAGCCAGGGCATTGTGCGCTTGATCCACTCGAGCAACTAGAAAATGAGAGCGTTTGAGGTTTTAGAACATAGTAGTAGTAGTAAATTTCTTTTTTGTACACTATCACATCTATTGAGATTGTATATATGGTCCATGAGCCGTAGTAGTAGTGCTTTATTTTGGTCATACGATCCCTTCGGAACTACAGAGTAATCCTTTGAGGGGGTATACCTGCTCTGCCTGAGCATCTGCCTGCTCGATAGTTACAGCAGTCGTCCTATTTTGTGTTTCAATCTTACACGAGCAACAGCAAAATTTCTTGACTATCTTGATCTATACTGTCCTCCACCACAAAACTTTTACATCGGCACTTAATTTGATGGATCAGATAAAAAGACATTTGTATAATAATGTTTTAACAAGCATTGGTCGTCGATGTGGTTATCGCTAAACATGTAAAGTAAACAATTTAGCGCATGGATCCCTGGATCTCCTCCACGAAATGCTTGGATTTTTCCTCTTTTATTTGGGTATGTTACAACAAAATGATAAGACTTCGAGGGTAGAATGGTTTGAGCATTAACCTCGTCACTAAAGAGTATTATTATTATTTTATATCTTGGATCATTGGCTTCAGTAGGTAGGCAGTAATTTGAGGAAACATGAAAAAAAATGAATGAGCTCAAAACATTTGCCATAGATACACTAGAAAGAAAATTTACTTTAATACTTACATCACTGGCTAGTCTTTCGTATTCTTCCATGAGACGTTCATTCTCTTGGTTCACTTTCAACACTTTACAAATTCGGTTGGCTGCAGTTTCAGCCTGAAAGCACACAATAGAACAAGTTTAAATTCAATGTGAGGTTGATTTTAAAATTCAATTTTTCTTCATTAGGATGGGATCTCTGTTTTAGTCAGTCTAACTAATTTCACTCAATGACTTTCAAAACCTTGACTGTTATTGAGTTGACTAAATATTGTCTCTCACAATAAATAAATGTAAGGAAAAACTTTGAAATTTCTCGAAATTTTAATAATATCGCCTGATTTATACTGCCTGATTAGGACTAACGGATTCCGTTATTTCAGTAGGAAGCCCAAGACGTATTATTATGTGGTCAAAATCCCAAATGGTAGGATAACTTGTCATATCCTTGTCATAATGGTAGCATAACTTGTCAGGTTTTGAACCCACGACCTCTAGATTACCCGATAGCAAGACCAACGTATTGATTACTGAGGTACTCGGACTAATATTGTTCCTTGGAAGAAGAAAAATAAAACCAAGTTCTTGTACTTTTGAGGGCCTGGAACCCACTCGTTACTTACTTTCTGTGCTCCAGAGAAACAATGGTAGTACGATGAAACGTAGGTCATAATTGCTCGCTCATCAGGCATTGCTGTATTTGTCATATCTAAAATGAAAAACAACACACAAGCACAGGGCACACAGATAACAACAAAGCGTAAAATGGGTTGCATTAAATTGATATCATTTGGTTAGGATTTTAAAATTACAAATAACTGTGAAAATATCAAAAGGTTAAATTCCATTTTTTTTCCCCCTAATCTTTCTACTATGCACTCAAACGGATAGATTCTCGGGGGAAAAATATTAACAAACAACAACAGAAAGGATGGGATATACATTTGTATTAATCAAATCGTCAATTGTTAGAGTGGAACGTTATTCATTTCGTGTTACTTGGGATTGGAAATAATTTATTAAAAATCAAAATTCGACACACTTTAAAATATGTAGGTTATTATGCTGGGACCATTTGGTAAACCAACTTATTTTTTCAAGCAAAATTGTATTTTATTCAAGCGATTTCTTTTATTTGATTTTGAGTTCTGAAAGTAGGTGTAAATTGATCAAACATTTATATCGGGGGCTTGTTTGGCTGTGAAGCTTCTGATGTAGTCTATGGTAAATATTACAGACTTGATCAAATAGCATTTGAATTAATAAAACTTGGCTGGAAAATGTATGTGTGTGTTTTTTCATTAGTTCAATCAAGCCCTGTTGCGAAGTACTAGTTGATTTTAAAAAGAAAGCTTTAAAACGGAAAAAGACTAAAAGAATACAGGTATTGTATGCTGTGAAAGTAAAACAATAAGGTGGTCCTTACTCATGGAGTTGGAAAAATTACTGCCATATCTCTCTGCGCTTCCCCCTATTCTCCATTTTATTTTAAAATGACAGTAATATATTTTTTTAATCCGATCACAGACTACTATCCACAGACAGACTACTGTTACTATCCAAAAAAGAAGAAAATGTCCTCCCATTATGAATACCTTAAATTTGGGCTGCTAGTGACGCATGCGCGGATATAGCCCTCTTGTACTGGGGGGGCACAATCGCACAATATACCTAAATAGAGGGTTGCAACCGGCGCTTCGCAAGCCCATCACAACCCCCCCCCCCCCAAAACACACACAAATTTCAATATTTTTCGTGTCACCCATCCATTTCTTGTCCTTACTGGAGCTCAAGAATGGCTCATCAGAACTTCGCGATCAATATGTCAAATGAAGACTGCAACCCTTGCAAAAACACTCTCGCATTGAGTTGATAGTTCGTCACGACATATTTCGAGAAAAAATGTCATTCAGGTCAAAAAACGTAAATACTTTTTGTTTACCCATCCATTTTATCTCCTTACTCAACGTAGCTCAAGGGCTCAAAACTTGAACCCTTGAAAAAAACTTTCTCTTTTTGAGTTGATACGCAGCCGCCGTGGCACCGTCACGACAAACTTTGAGAAAAAAAATTTCATTTCGGTCGAAAAATGTGATTTTTTTGTGTCACCCATCCATTTTTTGTCCTTACCCCGTGTAGCTGAACCCTAGAGATATATTCCCTGATCCAAATGGACCTATAGGTAAATTTCATGTTTCTCGGACAATCTGTGTGGATTCGACAACTTTATTATTTAGTTATTTCTTATTGGTCTTAGAATTGGGAATTATTTTGGGGCCCGTGCCCCCTAACTTATTGAGATTTTTTTTAACGGGAATAGTCTTAGAATTGGGAATTATTTTGGGTCCCGTGTCCCCCTAACTTATTGAGATTTTTTTTACGGGATTAGTCTTATAATTGGGAATTATTTTGGAGCCCGTGCCCCCCTAACTTATTGAGATCTTATTTTTTACGGGATTAGTCTTAGAATTGGGAATTTTATTTGGGTCCCGTGCCCCCCTAACTTATTGAGATCTTTTTTTTTTTACGGGATTAGTCTTTAAATTGGGAATTATTATGAGGCCCGTGCCCCCTAAATTATTGAGATCTTTTTTTTTACGGGATTAGTCTTAGAATCGCGAATTATTTTGGGGCCCGTGCCCCCCTAACTCATTGAAATCTTTTTTTTACGGGATTAGGTATAATGCAATTTGAGAAACAACGCTTACCGAAAAAATCTGGGGGGGCACGTGCCCCCCCTATATCCGCGCATGTAGTGACGTGTAAAATTATCGGATCGATGTAAAACTACACAAATTCTTTTTCATAAAAGGGAATTATTCTAGGAGAAAATGGCCTTCGATTTCAGACTTTCGAAAATAAGAGTTTGGGCCGTTTGGGTGGAAAAAGTTACCATAGACAATTTCCCCGCCTTAGTTAGGACATACATTTTTATTTTTACTTTCTTTTCTCTTTCCATATTATTTATTATTCGATTTCAATGTAATTAATATTTGCATAAATGTATAGTGTATACGTTTTATTAATAAATAATTAAATAATAGTAAGGGCCACCTTAATAAAATAACATAATTCAGTCCAAAACGATTTTCAATTCAACATGGGGATATTAGTTTTTCAATCTCTTGTTGTTATTCAATGGTGAACACGCACGCTGAAATGGAAATCTACCTGCTGGGCTCCCTGGAAAGCGTGATAGTAACACGATACGTAGGTCATGATAGCTCTCTCATCGGGCTTGGGGGTGTTGATCAGATCTGAGTTTAAAAACACAAAGTTTGTTCACATAACAAGACCCAAATTCTAATAATGCTCTGAAACTGTCATTGAATGACCAAATGCAGAGACAGCCGTGACCCGTGACCAACACACTTTAGCTATATCCTGTGCATTAGAGATATTAAGGGCGGAATCAAGAGACGTTTTCATATAACCTCTGTGGAGCTAATTCTGGAGTTTGTGTATTGTCTTAGATGTGGAAAACCGATGCTAAGTCGTGACTTAAGTTCTCGATTTTGTCCAAT
>CM044967.1:20742892-20790839 GCA_024516035.1 Bactericera cockerelli | reverse complement strand
AACAATACTTTCTATACCTTAAAAGGTAGTAGTCACCGTGGCCGAGTGAGTTAGCGCGGTAGGCATTGCACGCACGGTGACCTGGGTTCGATTTCCGGCGGGACAGGATTTTTTCTGCTCTGTACTTGGGTGTTTGGGGTCCACTCATACCTCGTGAGGAAAAATGAGTAGCTGCTTTAATGTGAGCAGCGACCAGTGGCGGAATTATAGGCAAAAATACGATATTAGGATAATAAATATATGGAAAAGTCCTAAACTGTTGGCATAATGGGACTACCTGTCTTGCGCTGACAGTCTAAATAAAGCACTACTTATACTTATAATTCTGCGCTACCCCACTAAAATTGTGATATAATAACACAAAGAAACACATTCATTTATACCTTATAGGTAATAGAAACTAAAAAGTTGATTTGCATAAAAATACCCAGACAACCCTGCGCTACGACATGAATACCAATTACAAATACCGCACGCTGTACTAACTTCCCCACGCCACATCCAGACAACCCTGCGCTACATGAATACCAATACCACACGCTGTACCTACTTCTCTCTCACCTTCATTCATATGGAACCTATTGTTACTACCACTACCGCTTCTCTTAGTATCTGGAAACAGTAAATATCCCTTCGCTATGAAATACACTGCAACCAATACTGCTGCTGCTACTGTTAATTATTCTACTGATACCGCGTCTAAGTATCTATAAACAGTGAATATCCTTTCTGATTGAGGTAGAATAATATAATTTTTACTAACTTCACAGAAAATAAAATATGGTTAACACAGGGTTTTTTTATGTAGAATATGTAGAAATAGCGGTGAAAGTAAAAAGTCCTTTTTCGACAATGGCAGGTGTTGTAGTGGGAAATTCGAAAAATCCCGTCTTATTGCACATCTAGACTATAAGACAAAGCTACCTACCAAATTTGAACTTTCTTGGATTTATCAATGTGGAGAAATAGCGGTGAAAGTAAAAAGTCCTTTTTCGCCAATGGCAGGTGTTGTAGTGGGAATTTCGAAAAATCCCGTCTTATTGCACATCTAGACTATAAGACAAAGCTACCTACCAAATTTGAACTTTCTGGGATTTATCAATGTGGAGAAATAGCGGTGAAAGTAAAAAGTCCTTTTTCGCCAATGGCAGGTGTTGTAGTGGGAATTTCGAAAAATTCCGTCTTATTGCACATCTAGACTATAAGACAAAGCTACCTACCAAATTTGAACTTTCTGGGATTTATCAATGTGGAGAAATAGCGGTGAAAGTAAAAAGTCCTTTTTCGCCAATGGCAGGTGTTGTAGTGGGAATTTCGAAAAATCCCGTCTTATTGCACATCTAGACTGTAAGACAAAGCTACCCACCAAATTTCAGCTTCCTAGGACTTACCAATTCGGAGAAACAGTGATGAATCAGTGAGTCAGTCAGTCAGTCAGTCAGTCAGTGAGTGAAACTCTCTTTTATAAGTATAGATATAGACATGTTTCGCCGGTTAGGGCATCTTCAGTATATTTAAAATGAAAAATTACATCAAAGAAAGGATTGTACTGAAAATTGAAAAAAATTAAAAGGCCCTATAAAGGAAACATGAAACATGTCTATATTATAAAAAAACCATATTTTATCTTCTGTGAAGTTAGTAAAAATTATATTGTTCTACCTCTTTCAGTATGATACACCTTCACAAAATTACAGAGTCCACTATCAATATCCTTTCGTTTGGATATGAGTACACAGTTGCAGTACCACTACTCCTGCTGCTACTCTTAATTATTCTACCAATACCGCCTCTTAGTATCTGTAAACAGTAAATATCCCTTCGCTATGAATATACTGTAACTAAAAATACTACTCCTACTGTTAACTATTCTACCACTACTGCTGCTGCTACTGTGAATCATCCTACTAATACTGCTACTGCTGACACGAGCATTGTAAGGGGAGCCTGGGTATATTATATCCTGTGTCTGATGAACAGTACTGCGCTGAGCTCAGGTGTTATTCTGGTCCCCGCGAAAACCATTCGTGTAACGCGAGGTC
This sequence comes from Bactericera cockerelli, assembly GCA_024516035.1. Taxonomy (NCBI): domain Eukaryota; kingdom Metazoa; phylum Arthropoda; class Insecta; order Hemiptera; family Triozidae; genus Bactericera; species Bactericera cockerelli. The sequence continues at coordinate 20,788,797 of CM044967.1, read as the reverse complement.
AAGTTTCCGAGAAGAAATAGGACTGCCCTGAGTGCTTCGTAAGGCACAAGAAAAGCAGAAAAAGTACAGTCGAACCTGGACCTAGAACTCAAAGGAGAGAGCAAAAAATCTATTATAACAAGTCTCTCATACACGTAAATGCAATAGTATTATTGCGTGTGTATGCTTAAAAATATAATAAGAGGTTTCAAATATAGTCAGTTTTCTATTATAAACAGGTAACGCAGGGACCTGAGCTTTTCTCTATTATAAAGAGGTTTCTATTATATCCAACTTCGACTGTATAATGCATCACTACACAAAAATATACAGTCGACATACTCTTACAACGAAATTTATTTGAATACATACAACCAATCTAATATACAGTCAATAAAGCTAAACAGTTTTCGCTTTGTCAACTCTACCCGAAAGTCGAACCCTCGCCTGTGCGGTCTCCTGATTACAAGTCCACCCGCTAACCATCTGTTTCTAACGACATCTGACACACCATGTGTAGTTCTAGAATCGACTGGAAAATTTATGGTTTTATTATTATCAACGTGCTGGTATTGTTACGAGAATTACCTATTAATTTTTTCATGCACTAATTATCGTGATCTCTGCTGTGTTTATTATTAGTAGTAAGTAGTAATTCTTTTACTATATGGACGTGCTAATTGCTTTCTTATCGTGCAGTGTCGATAGGAAAATACGCACTACGTATCTCGAATCGCCAGGAATCGATTGTTTAGGTTCGGTTGATAATTCGACACCTGGGGACGTAACTCATAAACACCAGGATCTCCAGGAATGGTCTCAGGGCCAGGTCGAGATAATTGTTTGGACGGGTGATAAAAACACAAAATTATGGCATAATTTCTTTTGATGTTGGGCGTGCTGGTTCTCGTTCCAGAAAGCACTCTCCACTCTCATAATCCCCGAATCTTCCTTTCAACCGTCACACAACGCACTCTGATTGGTTAATTTGAACGCAAGAGCCAATCAGAGTGCGTTGTGTGTCGGTTGAAAAACAGATTATAAGAATGAGAGTGGTTTCTGGAACGAGAGCCTGGTGAAATGAGCGGATGACACCCTTTTACGCGCATTAACCTTTCTTTACCTTGTGCCCATTTTTGACAAAAGGGTTTTTTGTTCAATAATGGTTATATTTATTTTTAGATTTTCACTTCATGTGCTCAATCGTCTCGCCTCGGGCTGGACACTAGAAGATATTAAAGGCCGTAGATCATGTTTTCGACTATCCGCCAGCGGTGGTGCTGAATTCAGGCCCGAAAAGTTGTACAGCAACGCCTCATCGTGTAGAGTAGGGTTACGAAAAATAAATATACGGTCTTGCCTTGGTCTATAACTTTTGTGCAGCCATCCGCTAGAGGGATATTTCTGTAACGGAGGGAAAAACTGGAGAGAACACACTGCATGATCAGCATAAAACTTGGCCCGTCCCACTGCCGCGCTGTAATAGAATTATTATGCTCCCTGCTGTATTACTCATATGACAGCTATTTAATCTACGTCCCACTAGTCGTGTGTTTTTCGGGCAGCCCGAGGTTCAGTCCGCTCATTTCCACTGAAACAATGGGTCTCGTTAATATTCAAATCTTGTTATATTGTTACGTGTATTGATTTGTTTTCGTCGCGGCTGTGAAAATAACCAAATTCCGGTATCATAACTTCTCACTTTTTTGTTTTGACTGATTCTAAACGTTGCTGTGTTATCTACTTTCCATTCCGACTTTTATATCTATACCCAACATTATTTTAACATTTTCAATATTCAAAATCTATTTTTACAAAAAAAGAGTCAAAGGTGCTGATAACGTCATTAATTTCCATAGAGATGTCACTGCAATCAGTCATTTTTTATCTGAAGCATTTTTTAACTAAGTAGTTAGTTTTTTATAAATTTTCCCACCGTTTTTTAATTAACTGACAGGTCTTGTAAAGAGTATAACGTGTCGAAAACATTTTATTCAGTCACTTCTTTATCTAAAAAATCTTTTCAAGCAGTTCATTTGCGGGAAATTTTCCTGTCTTCAGTGTGTAACCCAACAAATGGTCCATTATCTCACAATGTGCGAAAGAAAATTCCAGATAGAAAACCAAAGTGACAACACTGATAAACGAAAGTAAAACTGGATTTACCGCTTGAAGATGTTCCAGTCGTGAGGTAAGTTTATGACCTTACTCAATTATTGCCGCGTATTATGATTAATAACCTTAATTATACGAATTATTATGTTTTATAGGTAGTAATTTGTGATGAGAAATTGTAATTTTATGTGGGATGATGAAATTTTTAGTTTCAGCTTAATACAATAATGAAGATGACTGCCTACCAATGTGTATCATAATTTTGTTGATCGCGAATTTGATGTCACAATTTTTTAATTAAGTAGTTAGTTTTCCACCCAAGATTTCTGTCCTTCTGTTTGTCTTATGGTAAATGTATGTTATACAGGACGTAGGTATCTATATTCTATATGTGCTCACCCTAAAGAAACGAATTATTAAGAAAGGAAATAGTATTTAAATAATAATAAAAAAATCAACGGGGGGCATTTTCTGACAGGCTTGATCGCTCGTTCAAAATAAAACATTTTAATTTTTTAAGATCTTCAATCTCGATAGGTGTAATCCTCACGTAGTTCATAGGTACATATTCTGAGTAGAAATCCACGTCAGAAAGGATTATCAATAGAGCTTTCTCTGATTCATTATCTTTTATTCCGGCCCAACCCAGGCTGGGTGTGGGTGCGAGGGAAAGGTTATACCCCGTCCTAATGTTAGGGACGAAAACATAAGCTGAATATGTACCAGCCAAGTCAACACAAGTGTGTAAATTATACAATTAATATGTTCACAGTTTAGACTATGAGTAATATCTTTACAGATCTGATATGATCGAACCTATAAATATTTATAAAATAAATCGTGTACATAAGTCTATTGTAAGTAAGTATATGCGTCAATAGCTCGAGAACCTACTATATTTATAATAATAGAGTCGACTCTCGATAATTCAAAGTCATACACTCAAGGACTTGAAAAATCTCACCAATAATTGAGACTTTAGTGAGAAGTTGAGTCACAACTTCTGGTGGGTAGCTCAGCATTACGGAAATACAAATTTCATTATTTTCCAATACATATCTAACTAATCAAATCAAATCAAATCAAATCAAATAAGTTTTATTGTGATATCTTATAAATGACATTTTACACAATTTACAATATTATACTTACAACTATGTGCTTAAAATTAAGTGTCTAAACCTAAAAATATAGTTTCAATTAATTTTGTAAAACAGTTCAAGTTAGAAGAAAGGTCTAAATTTTTATGGTGCTCGTTAAATAGTGTTTGAGCTCTGATGATAGGAGATAAAGGCTGGGAAAGAGTGGGGGCGGCGAAAAAAGTGGAGTTATTAGAATCTCTTGTTCTCATACAGGGAACACGATAACGCACGCCACTGGCTAGATCCATTGAGTCTATCATATTGTTGATGATTTTATAAAGAAAAGTAAGTAAGATTATTTTATGTTTGGACTCAATGGATGGCAAACACAAGTGCTCTCGCAGATCTCTGTAAGAGATGGCTTCTGGATAGACGGGGTAAAAGCCGTTTAGTTTATAAAACAGTCGTCTGCAGAAAGCAGCTTGAACCGATTCCACCGAAGAGACTTTTTCCTGTGAACGAGGCATCCAGACTATAGATGCATATGTTAATTTGGAGAGGACAAGGGATTTGAAGAGTAAAAGGAAAGGATCAGGGTCGTCAGTAGGTTGCAAAGTTCTTGTTATGAATCCAAGGGTTCTGAATGCAGATTTAACAACTGTATCTATGTGGAAATTAAAAGAGAGATCTTGAGAGAAAAAGACACCTAAGTCTTTTTTCAAGGTTATTGATTTTATAGGTACATTGTTGATTGTATAGGAGCTAGGATATACCTCACGTCTCCTTGTGAAACTAAGAACTTCACATTTCTCTGGGCAGAAAGAAAGAGAATTCTCAGATAACCACTTTTGAATCTGATCCAAATCGTATTGAAGGAGGAAAGAATCGGAGATTGAAGAAATAGGCCTAAAGAGTTTCAAGTCGTCTGCATAGAGAAGATAAGATGAGTGTTGAATGACATCAGTTATACCGTCCATCATTATTAGAAAGAAAATATTTCCTAGCAGGCTCCCTTGAGGGACTGAAGAGGAAGGGTAGTAAGGAGAGGAAAGAACATTCATGTACCTGACTCGAAGTTTCCGTTGTCGTAGATATGAGGCAAAGAGTTTGACCAGACAGAGCGGAAAACCAAAATGAAACAATTTCTGTAAAAGAATAGTGTGATCTACTCGATCGAAGGCGGCCTTTACGTCGGTGTAGACTACGTCTACTTGGTGACAGGTAGGTAAAAGTGAGGACACGGAATGAAGAAAATGGGAAAGATTGGATGAAGTAGACCTACAACGGGTAAAGCCATGTTGGTGAATTGAGATATTGGCATAGGTATGAGTACTGATCTTATTAAATAAAAGACGTTCAAATACTTTGGCCAGTGCATTCAGTGTTGCTATAGGCCTGTAATTGGATATAACTTGAGGATCAGATTTTTTGGGAACAGGAGTAATGAAAGTTTCTTTCAGAGTGTCAGGAAATATACATGTAGTCAGAGAGAGGTTAAAAATGTATAAAAGAGGTGCACTTAGGTATGCGGCGCAGTCTTTAATTAGGAAGGCGGGAATTTTGTCAGTGCCGGGGCCCTTGTTTGTTTTAAGTAGTTTTATGGCATGAGCAAAGTCATGCTGATTAAATTGAAAAGGTTGAAGAAAAGACGAGGCAACACGAGAAGTTAGAGGTGGAGAATAGTTATGTGTAGAGGGTGAGAGAACAGAGGAAGATACAGATGTATTAGGTAAGGAAGATGTTGAAAAATTGCAACTATAGTCTTGAGATGTTGATATGAACACAGATTGAAAGTGAGCTGCAAAATTGTTAGCTATTGTGAGTGAGTCTGATGTTGTCTCATCATTAATTTTAAAACATCTCTGTTGGTGTGGTGATTTTTTGCTATTTGCAAATTTCCAGAAACTTTGTGGGTCACATTTCGATGATTTAGAAATTTTGTCAACGTGTTTATTATAATCTATATGTAGCTGTTTCTTAAGTTTAGAATTAACTGTTTTAAAATGCTTTTTATGTCTAGGAGTAAGGTTTTTGTTTCTAGTAAGACGTTTTTTTTTCTTATATAGCTGTTTGCTATTAAGAGACCACCAAGTTGGTACTTTGATAATTTTATGAAGTTTTATTTGAACTTTAGGTACATCTATTTCAAAAAGATCGTATAATTTAGAATAAAAAAAGAAAAGGGCATTGTTGGGATCAGACATAGAAAAGATTGGAGCCCAATCTAATCGACTGATAGAAGAGTAAAGAGATGGTAGGTTGGCTTTGCGAAAGTTAAATTTGGTGCTCAGGTTGGGGAGAGAAAGGTCAGAAGAAGATGGTTTAGATTTCGTATGAAATTTAATTTTAATATCTAAAGTGGGGTGATATGAGTTTTCATTAACAAAACAATTGCTTGTTCTCGAAACTGAGATGTGGGAGTGTTTGAAAAAATTATATAAAACTAAGTCAAGAGTTTTACCATAGGTATTTTGAATGTTGTTACAAGATCGAAGATTGTAAAAAGAGAGTAATGGAGATATAGATCTAGTAGCAGCATTACCGAGGGAAAAGTCGAAGTAGGATCCTAGGCACTCTGAGATATTAAAATCGCCAATGATCATTAGGTTTTCATTGGAAATTCCATTACAACGTTCTAAACTTTTTAAAAACAGTGATAGAGTTTCTGATTTCAAAGGGGGAATAACATATATAAGACAGAGGTAGAAAGTTTTGTTTTTAAGTTTAATTTTCAACAACATAGACTCACATTCGGAACTAGAGGTTTCATATCGATTAAGCCGAACTACATCCATATTAGGACGAACTAGAGCAAGTAATCCACCACCACCAGACTTTCGGGCCACATCGCAATCGCGGTCTTTTCTAAAAACATTGTAAGAGCAAGGAATCAATTCAGAACTCAAGACAGAGTCAGATAGCCATGATTCTGTGACCAATATGAAATCATGGACACAACTAGTAAGGCTTATGAAAAATTCTTTTGTTTTAGTATTAAGTCCTTGGACATTTTGGTACAGAAAGTTAAGCTCAGTTCTAAAAAAATTCGATTGGGTTCTAACAGGCTTTATTTTTATTAAGTTTTGGGGGTTACAGGTCCTAACTTTTGGGTTTTCAAAAAAATACATCAGGTACTAAGTTACAGTCGACGGTGTGGAAATAGTTTTCCGTTTCATTGCAAAAAGGTGAACATGTTATAATATTTAAGTTCGATGGATACATATAGTTTGAATGACTAGATAAAGTAATAGAGTTTGATTGACTAGGATAAGTAAATTGATCAGACCTCAGGTTATTTTGTTTTCCTTGTTTACTTGGAAATTTATAGTATTGATATTGGAATCTGTCAGTGCTATAGGTTTATTCTGATTGGAAATACGATGTTGATATTGCTGATTTATTTTTTCGAGAGACGTTATTGCAGCTTGTTTCTTAGTAGCAGAACGAAGCTGCATGTTACTCTTGCGGAGAGGAGTGTCAGTTCTACGTTTAGTGGGTACATTAGAAGAGGTATGACATGATGGGGGAGAAGGCAGTTTCGTAGGAGAAGTAATTGTAGTAGGGAGAGCTGTGGTATTGGGAATGTTAGGCTTAGATCTGGGTTCGATGTTCGAATTAACAAGTAGATAGTTAGTGCTCTCTCGCCCTGAGCTAGGTATAGGTAGCTTTGGGAACTCAGCTTCATTCGAGATATCAATAGAAATGTTTTTTGATACAAGTTGTGATAATAAAACAAGAATAGAATCAGTAAGAACTGCGGTACCTTTCTTATTAAAGTGAAGACCATGGTTAGTAAAATGTGATCTATGAAACTTTAAATTATTTTCTAGAAAATTAATTTTCAATTTGTTACAAATATACTTTAGACCATCATTTGTATAGTAGATATTGTTGCACATGTAATTCAGACTATCAAATCTCAAGGGTATATTATTGATAATGATGTTGGTCTTATTAAGTAGAGGTTTGACTACCTTTTGAATAGAAAGATTGAAATATTTTGCTTGTGCAGAATTGCTTAAGGATGAGATGTCATTTGTGCCACCAATTATGATAATAATGTCGTTCATAGTAAAATCACGACAAAGTTTAGGAATTGACTTAATGACATCAGTCATTGATGCACCTGGTTTTAAAGAAGAGAAAATAGTTACAGAGCTGGAGAGTTTATTTTTGAGATAGTCTCCAACATGTCTCCCCATGCTATCTGAAAAAATAAAAATTCTTTTAAGAAGACACAATTTTTTAATTGCAGACTGAGATATGCGTTCTTGAGTTTTCACTGAACCTAATGAAGCCTGAGGGGTCTTAACACTCAGTTCAGCGATTTTGTTCATCAGAGCAGAGTTGAGAGATTCTAATTGCTTGACTTTTTCAGAAAGAAACTTAATTTCCTCTTCGTGTTTGTGTCGTAAACTACGGTTACGATGTAGAAAATCGCTACTGAATGTGGAGGAAGCATTGAGCGATGTGCCGTGGGATGATACTGGTGTCTCATTCATTTGCAGCAATTTGAGGGAGGCTCGAGAGTCAGGTGTCTTGAGTGTAGAGTTCTCGTGAGAAAATTTAGAGTTTGGAGAGTTCATGACGGTGTAGTATGTGGCTCCAGTGTTTGCTACTGTATTAGGAATAGAAGTATTTTCCGGTGTGACAGTGAGCTCGTAGCTGGAGAGTAATGTATTTGGAGTTTGTGTGCCAGACATTGTGAGAGAAAAGTTAATAGAAAACAGTTTTATTATATTTTTACTTATCTGGGTTCACGCGCCGCACTTGTACATGACTTGAGGAACTTGTCAAATTGTCGAAGAACTTGTAAAAATATTACTTTGCACGGAAATAATTAATTAATTTTTAATTAATTAATTAAAAATTGTAGAGGACTTTTTCATAACAAAGTAAAAAGTAGAATTGCACTGTTATTTATATGAAAAACGAAATAATTACAAGAAATTTAAAACACAAATTATTTACAAAAATACGAATAACACACATCTTATTCGAGAGAGAGTCAGTCAGAAAAATGTTAACTATTCATATTCCTTCTCTTTATGTCGCCACTGGTCGCTTTTCATACAAATAGTTACTTTTTTTTCCTCACGAGGCATGGTATGAGTGAACCCCGGACATCCAAGTAGAGAGCAAAAAAATTCTTCGCCGCTGGGGATCGAACCCTGATCACCGTGCGTGCAAGCCTAGAGCGCTACTCCACTCGGCCATGGTGACCACTTTCAAAGTAAAATAAAAGTGGAAGCCTAAATATAAAGAAATAATTCGTTCTGTCACTGAAGTTTAGCAACATCCAGCGGGGTTAGAACTTAGTTTGGTGATCATTCAAATTCGAATCTTCGTGATGCTGGCTATTCCCTGCCCGACTCCGGCTGGGTGAGGTTAATGTTGGTATCAGGTTTGTGAATTTCCAGAGAATAGAGGGTAAAACCCTCGTCGTTAATTAACCATACAGTTGAAAGTTATACCTTCCACTAAAGAGTATTATTATTATTATAAAGTTACGTTAAACTCAAATTAGAAAAGAAATAAATTTTAGTTAGCTTAGCTCTAACTACGAGTAAATGGAGGTGTTGCACCAGGTGAGTGCACCTGTGACTTATCGGCGCTTTTTTTATGGTGGAGCTCAATCCCTCTTATCTACCCCATCGATAACAGAGGGTCAGGACAACAGAATGATTTCATCGTCTCCAGGTGTTTATCGGGGGTCCCACATTTCCATAAAAAGAACAACGTGAATTGAATAATATATGTAGTAATTTATCAAGGGAGTAAAATAACATGAATTAATAATAATACTCTTTAGTGGAACTGGAAGGTAACCACCAGGCGAGGTTAATGCTTAAACCATTTTCTACCACCTAACCTGAGTCTTATAGTTATGTGGTCACATACTCAAAGTAGTGAGGAAAAATTCATGCACTGGGTGGGATTCGAAGCAATGGATCCGTAGGCCACCTGGATTACCAGACTAGCGCGTTAACCACTTGACTACCAGTGCATTAGTAGTCAAGTGAATAATATTACCTTGTAATTTATCAAGGGAGTTAGGTACTTGTCTCGCTGAGGAACTAGGGGACGTTACGATATGATACCAGCCATGTTAGGACAAAAGACAATAACACAAGTTGTTGGCACCCTTAACAGGGTTCGCGTTAGGAAGGGCGTCCAGCCGGAAAATGTGGAAGTAGGAGTTCGGTCGGTAAAAATTTAGCAATGTTTTATCACAATTGTGATAACTAACCAAGTTATTACAAGAATGTTTTTGGTATCTTATGGCACTCTTCTATACTTGTAGCGTTCGTACTTATTCATTTAAATTATCTCATTTCAAGGCTTACGAGTTGTATTATGATCAAAAATCATTGCAATCCTTTTACTTAACAAACCTACACCAGTTTCCAATCTTGGATAAAACCTACCACATTTATTTTATTACTGATGACAATATTCATTAAATTGTTGTTGTTTGGAGATGTTGAAAACGTTTAACACATACTAGTACAGTTGAACCTAGATACAAAGGAATTCAAGGTACCGGCAATATTTTCCTGCTTAAAGATAGAGGTTTCCTGTTCGAAAAAGGCTAAAAAAAATGAAGGAACCACGAGTATTTTTTCCAGTTTATCCAGGTGTCCTGCTTACACTTTACAAGTTCTGTTTATCCAGGTTCGACTGTTTTTACATTCGACTCCTTCTTTAACTTTGCCTCTTCCCAAACCTAGTTTTGGAGTCGGCATTAGTGAAACTCTTCCTCATGGTTGAAGTTGGTTGGTTCTATTATATGAGGAACCTGCATGCAGATTCTGCAGTATTTTGAGTGTAAATAAAACTATACCGACTTCAGTAGCTTGATGCATAAGGTGGCGGTGGACTTGTAACCTGAAGGTCGATGGTTCAAGTCCCAAATTACGCAAAAATTTATCCAAGCGGGTTTGCGTACAATTGTGCTATCACGACTGTGATGAAACTGATGAACATAAACTTACAAAAAATGGTTTGTTTCAGAGGCATGACCACCAACACGGACGTAGAGTACGATGACCAAAGCGACGCCGACGACGGGGTGAGCCACTTCCGACGCGACAACCTGACTCTGAAGCGAATCAAACGGAAGTCCCTCGTTCTGCGAAACAAACGCAACGATCTCAAATGTAACGACACCGTCCGGTCGAGTCCTGGCGAACTCAACAGCAACATTCACAACACAAGCGTGGAGAACTTGAGATCTCACTTTCAGAACATCATTCACCAGAACAACAACAACAACGAGGAACACGATTCCAAGGTGTGTCACGCCAAGCGAAACCGCACGCAAGACTCGGAGACGACGGAAAGAAAATTGGACGCCAGAGAAGTTTCCAGGGATGTTCCCCACAGCAGATGCGGCAGACTCATCGTCGACAACGCGAATCAGAGAGGCGACCACACGCCAGACGACAAAACAGAAGCGTGGAAGAACAAAGCTCTGGGCAAGAAGTTCCATGAGCTGAGTCTGAACGGGTGTGAGGATAGTGAGAAGCAGGACCTGGCAGTCAGGAGAAACAACTTCATATTCAACAGGGTAAGTAAGTTATCATATTATTTTGTAGTAATCCATATGTGATATTGACATACATATAAAAAGAAAGTCTAAAAAATAAAATGTGATATCACAACTACTCAAACTCAATTTACTAAATCTAGCAAAGAACTTGGGACTCGAAGCAGGGTAAGGGGATCAAGGGTGGGATACGTTATAGGAGTACTATTCCTTCATCTGCTGTTTATATTCCTATTTCCCTTCTACTCCAACGCCACCCTCCGTGGTGTAACGGTTGTGACTATTGCCTTTGTTCCAGAGATCCTATCCTCGGACTTGGCAGAATTTTCTCACCAAAAATTCCGTTCTCTCTGAAGTAAAATCTTGTGAGGCCGGCTCAACCCAGGCTGGGTGAGATTAAGGTGGATAGCTGTACAATACCCAGTAATTGGAAGATAAAATATCAGTCCTAAATAACTCATATCAGGACGTTAAAACCAAAATGGACATAAAAGGAGCCTAGACATTGGATATGGGCGTCCATATAATCCTTTCACCACCGTGATATCCATACAGTCGAACCAGGATATAAGAGAACAATTTTCAGGTCCAATTGACCTCTATTTAAGAGAAAATAACCTCTTCATAAGAGAAACCTGGATATAAGAGAAAAAATTTCCGGTCCCTTGAGGTCCGCCTATCTTTATATAAATATAAAAAAAATCCTTCTCCTACTCAACCTTCTCCTTTTTTTCCTCTTGTCATTCTATTTCACCTTCTTCTTCTCCTAAATTTACTTCACTGCCTTCTCCTTCTACTCAATTGCCTTAAACAAATAAACAGGTCGTTCGCGCGCCGTTAAGTTGAAAGTTCACGGCATTCAAAGTAGCGCTCCGTAAATCCCGCTAAATTCTCAGCCCAGGCGCTTCAGGTGAATATTGGGTCATTCCCAGCAGATCCCACCAACCACCAATACCAACCATCAGCATCAGGACTTACTAATGTTATTACGTACTGAAATTATTATTTCACTAACAGGATTACTAAAAATATTATTAGTATTGTTACAATTATTATTACTAGTGCTATGGATTGCTCAGTCGATCAGTACAGGAACTATGCGGCATATTCTCTGTTTGTTTTATTACTCGCCTAAACCTCACCTGGAGATCTTTCCTGTTTTGTGAACTTCAGTCCTATTCTTTCTCAGTCCTTCGTGGTTGTTGATCTTGCTGCTATTAATGTTGGCATTGTTGATGTTCTTTTCGTAAATGTTTTTTTTATTTTATTTTTTTATTTTTAAGATTAACGTTTAATCGGTTAAGGCCCAAGTGCATAGTCTTTTTTTGGTCTTGGTCTTGACATTTATAATTATGAGAAAAATATAGTTAAAAAAACAATTAGAAATTAGGTATCAAGGGAAAATGAACTGATTAAATTAATCAGTCTGTTGTCACTATGCACTCCATACTTGAAGATCAAAATAGAGAGGTTCATTAGCTCGAGCAAATGAGCTCGAAACAGCTGTAATGGGTCTCGTTTCAGAAAGCTTTCTCATCCTCAAAATCCCAAATCTCCCTTTCAACAACTCTTCTGATTGTTTTATTTGAACGAAATTTGATGGTTAAAAGGGAGATTAGGGGATTTTGAGAGTGAGAATGCTCTCTGGAATAAGACCCAGGTTGGGATACTTACCTACCTATATTCTGGTATTCATGTACAAATAGTACCCACAACTTCTCACTTTTCTGTGTATACTGTCTGACTGATTGGGGCGTTTTCATAAAAAAAAAGCAACAACAAGACGTAAAAGCAGAAGGTATGAAAGAAAAGAGATTGAGAAATAATCACTATTTTTTGTATTCACAAACATGTCCTTTTACTCACAAGCAATTGCTCCATGTTTAAGTTAGAGGAACTATTAATAACAGGAAAAGGTGAGCAATAAATATGAAAAAAAGGAAATGAGTTTTTCTCGCAAGCATTGACTTCTCACAAGCAATTGCTCCATGTTCAAGTTAGAGGAGCTGGAAAAGGTCAGCTTTATGAATAATATGAATATCCATGTACCATTTACTTCAAAGAAAGGAAAAACTTTTGCTTTTTCTTTCAAGGAATTCCTTATGCTTTTTGGAGGATAAAAAAATGATATTAAATGAATATAAAAAATTGGTTGCCTTCGACCAAATTCTTTGGTATACAATATTTTCAATATGAGTGTTTCGCAGTCATTTTCATTTGGAGTCATGGAACATTTTAGACAGTTGCAGCTTGAACGTTGGTGGTTTGAGCTTGAAGCATTTCCTCTGGAAATGAAGACAGTTTTTGCCAAACAAAGAAATGCATGAGGAACTCGTTTCGTAATTAATTTTGCCACAAAAGAAATACGAAATATGAAAGTTTGGAGTCTCTTATAGTCTTACACTGTCGTTGATATTGTCCATGTTACGTCACTCAAACTAATCGAATCAAAATTCAAGTTCAGCATCTGGTGGTGATGAGAGAAGATATATTTTTGAAGTGCTATTATATGAAACTCTCTCCTTTTATTAGAATCTTACAACCCATAGTATTCCCGCTGTGAGACTTGTGAGAGACCAGAGAGTGGAGTATTCAAGTTGGTTCTGAGTTCTGGTACATTCGGTACTTCAGTTCTCAGTCTGGTTTTAGGTTCGGTCAGTGTATCGTCTACCGTAGTTGTGTTTTTTGTAATCAAACTATCGTCAAATTCTACTCAAACTTATTTTTTAACCGTGTGATTTTTTTTATTATTTGAAATGTTTTTCTAACAAATTGAATCAATCTGATAGACACATGTATGATGGCACAGGCTGCAGTTTTTCGTGCACAAAATCGAGCTGTTAACAAAGTAAGTTGCTCGAATCTGTTTGGCCTATTTTCTCAAGACTTGTGTAACCAATGAAAATAGTTCCCCGACATATTTGTTTTTACGCGACGCAACATTCTGTGAATGAGATAGAGTTTCTCGATAAGATGCCTTACGAACTGTTTTTGGGTTAATGGTTTATTCGGAATGTGCATTACGTGAAACCCTAAAAAAAAAATCCATGTCCTTAAAATGGATTTGGACAGGTCACATTGAATTTTTTATCCGCTATCACTAAGTAGTATTACTATACCTGATAGTAGTAATGTTATAATGATTGCTAACATAAAAGTTGTAATTGTTATACTGGTAGTACTGATGATAGTATTAATTATGTAGTAGTCAAGGGTATAAATAATAAAAAGTACTAGCAAAGTAGAAGTAATATGACAAAAAGTAATTGTATATTAGAAAAGCACTTCTTAGTGACTAAAAGAAAAACTGACTAAGAGTTAATTAAAAACTAACTGAACTTGTACTCCTCTAATTTTCGAAAAATTTATTAAGACAGACATTGAAGAAAATGATCATTTTCTTCAATGTCTGTCTTTTTCCTGATTGACTTCATTATATCTTAGTGCTAGAATTTTTGAGTTAAGCTCATATCTAGAATTTGAATACTCTTTTTTCTCATCAAAGAGTCGAAGTTAGAAGATTGTCATCTACCAGAGACCTATATGTTACTAGAAAGTCCATAGATCTTCAATATTATCAGATATCTGTTTTCTCTCCTCCACAACATACCTATGCAATTCAGTACAGACAATAATTCTATCAGTATGAACAGACTATTGAGACTATATTGTTGGGAGAGGTTTTTATGCTTTGTTAGACTATTAAATTCATCTTCCCTTTTTCTTAAATACTCAGAATTTTCTTTTTCATATGTAAATTTTTATTTTATTTCATATAGATTTCATTGTGTAGTTCCGATTTTGATGAAAAATGATAAAACCAAGAGATTTTGATGGCCCTAGTATAGTAGAACTTTCATTGCTGAGTTTTTTGCTCTGGAACATTAGGTTTGAAGTTTTAGATAACGTTCTATTCTGTGAATGCACCCTTCTTTGTATAATACTTCATGCTTCAGGTGGTTTATTCCTATCACTGAGTCAGACTTGATGAAGTTGACGAACCAAAACATACTTTTTCATTATTGAGAGAGAGAGAGAGAAATTATTGAATTCTATAGAATGTCATTCATATAAAATTGAGCTAATAAAATCATACGAAATTTATTAATACGATAGTTAGTTCAGATTTCTAATGCTAGTAATTGGAATTACTGCAGTGTTCGTTTTGGTAAAAAAAAAATCTAGTTTGACAGCACACGACTAACCTTATCACCGCTACTGGTGACCCAATGGTAACAGTTGGCTAGAAAAACAATGTAAAATTCGTAATCAGCACTTCAAAATCATTGGATTTGATATGTCACAACCCCCATTTAGAATGAATAATAAAAAAGATAGTCTAAGCGGGACCCTCATTAATACCGATACATACATAGATATATACACACGGACAAATGCCGCTCAAGTTAAAGGTAGACTACTCACTTCATTGAAACTCAACCAATTTTATTGAAACCTGTTTTACTTTCAAATAATTATAGTACTCATCCTTAAAAACTAGAAGTTGTGATATACCTACCTATACAAAAAAATTCTCAAGAATTAAACCAACTAAACTTGAATCTAAAAGACTCTTGCAGACTATGAAGTTTAATAATGTCAACGCATAGTTGACAGATACCTACATTAGCTACGTACAGGGTCATCATTGCACGTACGAGTAGGTACTCTTACACAATCCTCAAATCTTCCCTTCAACTGCACTCTGATTGGGATTTGAACAAAATTTGATGGTTAAAAGGGAGATTAGGAAGTTTTGAGAGTGAGAGTGCTTTCTGGAACGAGGCCCTGATGCTGTCCATAGAATCCATAGTTCAGCCTTACATCTTACACAAACACCATTCAGCACGGCTGGAAGGTAAACACAATTGGATTTTGAATAGTGAAATTTCTTTCCTCTTTGGGTAGTGAACTCATACACATAGAATATACCTTGTTTATACTGCCGAGGTAAGACTGAAAAGTCCATTTACTCCAGCAGCAGGTCTTATATATTTTATAGGACACATAGTGACGAGTAACTATAATCCGTAAATTAGAAAGTTGGAATAACATTGTGACCGAAGTCGCTATTTTCCATTTGCCTTGAATTGTACGCGTACTGCAAGCCTTTCTGCAAACGGTCATCCAACAAAATGTTTGATTCATTTGACGTGTGCAGTGAACGTACTTCACGTTTCTCGTTTGCATTCGCAAGCCTTTCAAGCCATGGCTTGAAAGAATGGCAAGTGTTGGAATGAAACATTTGATAAAGTAGTCAGAAATATTGGTTTTGAAAGGTCAAAAAGTGATGTTTGTTTATATGTAAAAGATGCTGTATTAATGATACTCTATGTTGATGATGTTCTTCTAGTTGGAAATGAAAGAAGTCATGTTGTGAAAAAGTTGAAGAAAGAGTTTGTTTGTCTTAACTTTCCTCTACCTGTTTCCATATTATGTATACTGTCAAAGAAAGTATTAAAGTTTGTGAAAGCTCATTCGATATTCTGAAATGTTCAGTCACTAAAATAAATCTGTTTTTTACCAATTTTCTCGTGCTTATTTAATAAATATGATGATGGTTGGAACGGCTATTCTATAAAAGTTCTCTTTTAACTGGTTCTTTGTGAAGAACTATTCTGGAACACATGTGGACTAATGGGTGAATAAACTAGTGAGCTGAAACAAAATATGTGTTTAAAAGCACATGCATCCTAGTTTACTCGTTGTGACTTGAATTACTCCCCTTAAACAAAAAACAGTCTCGGAACCATCTCCGAGATCTAGGAACGAGATTGTATCGTCCTGTCTCGGATCCCAAAAAATGATATCGGAGACACCTAGGAGACCATTCGGAGACTGCTCCGGGACAGTCTACGTCCGCACCGTAGCGTCGATTGCTGGTGCTCGAGATTGCTCCAAGATCGGTCTCGGGAACTGTCTCCGAGATCATTCTCGGGGACCGTCTCCGAGCCTTCTCGGAACCGTCTCCGAGAACATTCTCGGGGACTGTCTCCGAGCCTTCTCGGAACCGTCTCCGAGAACATTCTCGGGGACTGTCTCTTCTAGACCACAGACCGTTTTAAATACCCTGGGAATTTTAGCTGTAAAACCACCTAAAAATAATACGATACATTTTTATAATAGAACATTTTTTTTATTGTGAAATTTAAAATAAAATAATTAAGAACAAAACAAAAATAAAAGAAGAATACACCTTAAAGAATGAAAAATCCCAATAAGAGACTAGAAACAATTGGAATAAAGAGATTGCCATAGGCAATAACCAATAACCCCGCCCTTTAGTTAGGACATATGTATAGGACATAGGATACGAATTCAATTTTTAATATTAATTTTTCGAGTTTAAGTCAGTTCTAACTCAGTTAGGGTCCATTTCTGACCCCTAGTTGATAGAGATAATCTATGCTTATTTGACCCAAGGAATCTAAGGTATCAATATATTTATGCAATCAATTTAGAAACATTAGAAAAAAAATTGACATGAAAATAAAAGTATCACATAAGTTCACATCTTAAAAGTATCTCTATCTTTAGTCACAGCAGACTACCCAGACGGCACAGAAAGTGTTTAAAAAGATTTTAAAAACACTTATTTTGACAAGATTCAAACATTTTATAAAGCTTATTTTGACAAGGCTTAACATTTTAGAAACACTTTTATAAGCTTACTATTTCCTCCCCCTGAGCATTTTATTAAGCTTATTTTTACAAGGTTTTGGAAATTGAATACCTACTTAATAATTAAGGGGCTCCATATTGAATTTCATACCACCGCCATTGCCCGGAAAAAATTGAAAATTGTGATTTCACAGGAAATTTTTAAAATTAATTTGGATTTGATGAAAAATATACTATTTCAAGGCAATTTGGTTCTACAATGATGAAAAGCTGTTGATGAAATGCTAACATTAATAAATAAGAAGACAATTTGTGTTTTTCAGTTTTATATTTTTCCATTTTCTTGGTAAAAGAATTAAAAGCAAAAATATGTAACAAACAAAAACATGAAACAAACAGAATATAATACATAGAATCAGCAGATAAATTAAGCCAAGTGGACTTAATTAATCTAAATCTATTATACATATAGGTAATTAAGAGAGAGATGTGCTGAAATGCCATCTTCCTGCCCAGCAGCAGGCTGCCCGAAGACAAAGACTACCAGAACAGAAGTTGAGATTATTAGAGATGAAATTAGGAAATAGAACCCAGAGAGAATTTTGACTATAATATGGCATTCATAAAAAAAAGAACAGTCTTCCAGATTTTTTTTTTGTTTGATTAAAGTGGGTTTAACCTCAATTGCATAGTCATATCATGACCGAGGTTTTACCCTCATTTGCAGGAAACTCACAAACCTGTTACCCACATTAAGCTCACCGAGCCTGGGTTGGGCCATTTTATTCTGAATTTACTGGGAATAGTACCAGGTAGCCACATTAACCTCACCCAGCCTGATAAAGGCTGTGTATACACATGTCAGCCTCATATTTTCTAAAGAAGGAGAATTATCTGTTTCACAACAACAAAAATGAACCAAAATCTTTAGATTACGGGGAGTAGTCAAATCTTGAATAATACAAGCTACTGTTTTAAAAATTAAAATTAATGAACACATTATAGTAAAAAATGTACTTATTACAAGTAAAAAAACTGTCTAAATTTGCAACACTTAATACTTCTTCTAAACTTACAATATTTTTTTATATGTTATAACTGGTTCATGAAAAACCCCTGTCCTGATTTGAGATAGTGAGGATGGGAATTTCATTCTGAATTTAATGGGAACAGTACCAGATACCCACATTCACCTCACTCAGCCTGAGTAGGGCTAGATATACCAGCCTCACATTTTCGGAGAACAGATTTATTTATTTAAAATAAAAATGGGGTTGTATACTGAATTTACTGGGAATAGTCCCAGCTACCCACATTAACCTCACTTAGCCTGATAAGGGCTAGGAATGCCTCATTTTTAAAGGGAACAGAATTGCTGTTTGAAAGAAAAAAAAACTGTGAATTGAACACAGGATCTATTGATTATGGAACAGTATAGTCAAATCTTCAATAATGTGAACCTATTAAAAAGCCTTTAGCTAGTCAGTTCTCTGTTCATAGTTGTCTAGCAAAACACTGGTCTTTTCCCTGTTTAAAATCCCCCAGTCAGACACCTGTTAAGAGTGTGATTCTGATTAAGTGGAATATCTGGAACAGGTTAATCTCCAGCATTTCCACATACATATCCTGGTTTGACTATAAAAAAATGTAAAATGTAAGATATTGTTTAGATATTGCTTACCCCACTAATTGGAGTGTAAAACTCACTTATGATTAATGCATGGAAATTGGTACACTTTAGAACAGTAAACTTTTTAAAGTAGAGAAAAATTTCTTTTTAGTTACACCCTAAAACTATGATGTAGGAACTTTAGAAGAGTCAACTTGTTGGACTTTTATCAGAAATTGTTAGATATAATTATTTTGTGTAAATCATCAATTTGTAGTCACTTTCACTTATCCCATGTCAGGTTCAATATGTTTGAGGAGGGAGGCAGCTTCAATAGGTTTCTTCAGGTTGAAGCTATGTTGGATTGGATGCACAATACATGTAAACAGGTGGAAAATATCATGTGGATTTCCTCCATAGATCATAATTATTTTAGTAGTAGTATCTATTGATTGCAATCAATAGATACTAACACAAGGGTATGTCTGTGAAAACCAAACACTTTTGCAAAAGAAGAAACTATAAAAAGATTACACATTACACCTATTATGATATGATAAAACAACTTACGACTTTTAAAAAGATTACAACATTTACCTACAGGAGATTTTTTTTTAATTTATGTTTAACGTCGCATAAAACAAAGAACTTTAAAAATTAAAAACAAAATGCGTGCACGCTCTTAAGATATGGAGCCAGGCGCATTGCGGTGTTGCCACAGGGTATTGGATCTCGTTCGGAGACCGTTCCGAGACCATGTACTCGGGACGTTAGCTTGGAGTTAGCTTGGATCTTGTCCCGAGTTAGCTCGGGCATAGATCCGGGATAGGTTCCGAGTAAGTTGGTTAAACATTCTCCGGGAGAGTTTCTATCCATTCCCGCAGTACTCCCAGAGAAAGATGTTTCCGAGCACGCTTTTTTTACTCTCTCGTAGTACTCCCAGAGAAAGATGTTTCCGAGCACGCTGTTTTTACTCTCTCGTATCAATCTCCGAGACTACTATATCGGAGTTAGTAGATCAGAGACACCTTTTTGTTTAAGGGGACTGTATGCTGAAATGCAAAACAATACAAATACTCTGTTTATCCTGCAATAATGATACTAGTCCCTTTACCCTTTCTAAAATCTATCTTTCATGCAAAAAATGAAACCCATCTGTAAAGAAGGAAGTAAAAAACACACGAAATGAATTTTGTTTATTCAAGAGTGACGATATTACAAAATTTCTCATGATAGACCATTTAACCATCATCATTATTGTCAACCACATATTTGACATAATAAATACAAAAAAAAAAACTAATCAACAGCTACCATTCACATTTTACATCCAACATCTATAAGTTTATTACACTGCCTGAAACTAATGGAAGTGTGACACAACAAGCTCGATCGGAAGTTAGGATAACCACAACATCTTCTCGTAGTTGTACATTTCTGCAAGTACCAGATAGTAATATTACGGCTCATGTTAAAGTCGGTGATCTCTGACTAGGAACTAATTCCACAAAAAAATGTTCCTTGAGAATGAAATGTTCTTCAAATGTTCCTTGAGTATGAAGTAAGATTATATTTCATAATACTGAAGGTTACCCATATCCCAAATCTTTTCGACATTCCTAATTAAAAAATTAATCATATTATGCGGCGGTGCATGAGTGTATTATAATAAACTGTAGTATCATCATAAAAATAGAAGGCAGAATTTTATAATTAAAATTATGATCTAAATTCAAATTACGTAGTATGCATAAGTATTTATTTGCTTCAATTTAAAACATCTTTTATTGACATTTTCGGGGTTGATCTCAGTTATTAATGTTTATAATCCTCCTTGTAGAAATGGTGATAGAAATGCAAGTAATCTCTTCACTGCTTGCATACCATCTTTCAAGATGATGGCGGGGATGATTAATTAACCCCATTTAATGATAAAAAATATGGTTTTCTTCCAGGGTGCAGATCCGAGAATTGCAACATGTCGTGGAAAGCTACAAACCAAGAGATCAAAACTGAACCAAGAAATCAACAAGGAACTGAGATTACGGGCAGGGGCAGAAAATTTATTCAAGTGAGTTGAAGTGAAAGATAAAATGATTATAGAATATTTTTTCTATCCCGTAATATGCCTCCCCTCTGATGGGCGAGAAGTGACACAATACTTCCCATATCCCTTACAAACAACTGTAACCAAATTAAGGGCGGAATTAATAGACGTTTTTGTAATACCTTTCTGGCGCTAAGTCACGGATTGCGTATTGTGTAAGATAGGGAAAACCGACGCTTACCAATGACTTGTGTTATAGAATTTGTCTATCAATTCCGCCCTAAGAATGCAATTTTTTGTCGGTACGGGGGATCGAACATGGGACCTTCCGCATGGCAAGCGAGTGCTTAACCACTGAGCTAATCGCGCGCTCAGTGTCATTAAGGGCGTTTTTAACCGGATTGGTTAAAAGTCCGGCATTTCTAGCTTAGCTTAACTTTAATCCTGTTTGATAATGTGACCCTAAGCGGAGTAACTATGAGCGGACTCAGGTTAACAGTATGTGGCAGGAATTTCTGAAAACCTGTCAGCATTAACTCTGTCGCAGCTCAATTTTTTCTTAATTCATACATACCTACATTATCTATGTTCTGTATTTTTTGAACCTATATTATGAATCTAAGTATAGATATCTTTGCATTGAACAAGTATGGATAATTAGGTACCTACCTATAGAATATAGAATAATTTTGTAACTAATTCCATCCTCAAATCTTACACAGAGCCACAACAAACCGGAAACTCAAGGAAACTGTAGCACTTGAGCTTAGTTTTGTCAACTCAAATCTTCAACTCTTGAAGGAACAGCTTGCTGAACTGAACAGTTCAGTGGAAATCTACCAAAATGATATGTAAGTATTATTCAAAATCATAGGTAATTAAAATCATTTTCCTGAATACTTTAGGAGTACATGCTGGATGGTTTCTATATTTCTATTGCTATAATCATGTGTTCAAAGTGTTAAATATACGAGGAAAAATTCATTGGGTGCGTTCCAAACCAACAATGTTCAACTCTACCTGTCTGTATTTTTTCTGGTTGGGGGACGTTAAATAGGGAGAAGACCAGTGTCTCGCTAGAGGACTATAAACAGAGAATAGAAAGCCAGGCTAGCTTGTAGTTTCCTAAGAGTTTAATGGCTTATAAAGAAAAGTCCATGTCCTCATGATGGTTGATCGCACATAGAAACTTTGAAATAAAGTTGGCTAGAGACCATCACTCACCCCTCCAACTGTAGCCAAGCTGGCTACAACAACAACTCTACCTGTGCTTGCATTTAATCTACTTTCTTTGAATTTCTTACAGTTGTGTTGTCCAACTCTTTGTGTTTTAAACGTATGGTTTTTCACCATCAGAACAGTCTCACAGAACTACATTTTTATCATCTCTGTACCACATCGTTAAATAAGTATCTTCAGCAAAGTTGTATTACATATGAGAAAAACACACTTCTATTGTGATGTTCCGGGGACTCTTATCAATTTTATTGGACAGCTTCTCTGTATTTCACTCCCTGGTTACCATGGCTGATGATGATGATGATGATGAATTGATGATTTTTCTTCGTTTGTATAGAAGTTTTACCGATCCATAAGAAACTCTGTTTGTTTCTTTCAGCAAAGAGCCCGTGATGCCAATGATACCGCTGGGGCTGAAGGAAACCAAAGAGATTGATGTGAGGGAACCCTTCAAGGTAATACTTAGA
This sequence comes from Bactericera cockerelli, assembly GCA_024516035.1. Classification (NCBI taxonomy): domain Eukaryota; kingdom Metazoa; phylum Arthropoda; class Insecta; order Hemiptera; family Triozidae; genus Bactericera; species Bactericera cockerelli. Next base: position 20,766,089 of record CM044967.1, on the reverse strand, counting down.
CAAATATTAGGCCGTGCTGGAACTGTTTCCATTTGGCTCACCTCACCTTCACACCAAAATTTTATTTTAATTGACTAATTTTACATTAGAACAGAACAGAGACACTACAGTTCACCTTAGAAACAGTGTAGGTGTCCAGGACATAGTTTTTGTCGTTACAAGAGGCTCAAAATCTTTGGTCAATCTTCAATCACCATAAAAACTACACACTCTCATAAACCCGTGGTAGATACTAATATGTATCATTATCTAATGTAGGTAGGTACCTACCTAGCGCAAGAGAATTACATTAATAATTATATGTACCATCTGAGTAAATAAGTTTGCCTAATTATAGTGATTCAACAAGTATGTGACAAGAGTGCAAGTACATCTAATGACTCATAATGAAAATGTTATTACTATAATAAATTGCACAATCAGTGGATCTCATGGGATTTGTTGATTACACCTTATTTAATAACAAGCACCTTTGATCTTGGAAAGATCTAATCATTAAAAAGTGTTGTTGTATTAGTAGCACAACTTATTTTTTATGGTCTGCAACTGAACCAGTAATTTTATTGTTTTCATTCTATTACCTATGTCTCCTACAGCCATTTTCAAACTCACTATGGAGAGGTCAAAAGATATCATGTCTTATTGTTTTCTCAAATTGATTTACTCGTTGATTTTTATGAAATAGTGGGTAATGAAAAAAATAATAAACCGACCTCAGTAGCTCAATCGATAAGGAGGCGGACTCATAACAAAGAGTTCGGTGGTTCGAAGACCAAAAAAAAAGGAAGGTGAGTTTGGGTAACTGTGACATCAAGATTGTGATTAACACAAATATAAATGAAAAAATGTTTTTAATTTGTCAATTAAAGACAATAATTTCTACTTTATCTAATTCTCATTTGTTTTTATTTGGTAGGACTTCATTCTGGAGCATTACAGTGAGGATGGAGCAGCTTATGAGGACGCTATCTCAGAGTTCATGGACATGCGACAGGCCATGCGAACCCCCAACCGGGATAACAGCGGTATCTCCCTTCTCTTCCAATACTACAACCAGCTGTATTTCATAGAGAGAAGATTCTTCCCGCCTGATCGAAGTCTAGGAATCTACTTTGAATGGTAACGATTTTTTCATTTATTTTTATTTTATTGTAAATGCTTTATCTATACTGCGAGAGGAAGCACTATAAATTTGTTTTGCCAGAAGTGCCAGAGCAAAAGTCTCATTAATAATCTGACAAATAACGTAAAAACAAACAGGGGATTTCATAAGAGAAGAACATAAAATATTGTAGTGATCATATTTCCGTGTCAGATGGTAATAGTAAAGTTGTCTAAGATCTACCAGGCAGAACTTGATTCCTTACTTCAATGTACTCTTCAGATATCTTTAAGCTGTTTTGAAAAAGGATTAGAGCCAGATTGAAGAAATATCACTCCTTAGCTTGGTGGATAAACTTGATTTATTGGACCAACTGAGAACAATTGAAGACAAATTAGTTAGGGGGGGGGGGGGATCAGTTTGCCGATACAGCCTGTCAGAAAACTTCACAGTTAAATGTTGAAAATATCTTCCAGCTCATATTCCCCGCTTGTTTACCAGGTATGACTCTCTCACCGGTGTTCCTAGCTGTCAAAGAACAACAGCCTTTGAAAAAGCGTGCGTCCTATTCAACATGGCAGCTATTTACACTCAAATGGCCGCCAAACAGGACCGACTAACAAGCACAGGGCTAGATCAAGCTGTCGACAATTTCCTACGAGCCACTGGCACTTTCAAATACGTCCAAGAGAACTTCACAAATGCTCCTAGCATGGATTTGGGGCCTGCTATGCTAGATATGCTAATTCAACTAATGTTGGTGAGTGTAACAACTTTTTATGTTGTGAAATATATCAGTAAACTCATCAGTTCTGAATTGATCTAGTTCAAAAAATAAGATTAATTTCATTTGCTGCTAATACAACATGTCTCAATTTCAGCACTAAAGCCTAAAGCTCAACTAATGTTGGTGAGTGTAACAACTTTTTATGTTGTGAAATATATCAGTAAATTCATCAGTTCTAAATTTATCTATTTCAAAAAATAAGATTCATTTCATTTGCTGCAAATACAACATGTCTCAATTTCAGCACTAAAGCCTTTCTTAAAGAGTTCAGTGAAGAGTTCAGTGTCTGATAGTGCTCTCTGTACAGAAATAGTCTCCTTCATGTTGTTTGTTTAATTTTTTAACTGTTAATATTGAAATAGTTTTACTACAACAAATATTGTCCTAAAATTTCATTATTTCACACCATTGGCTTTTCTATTATTTTCAGTCCCAAGCACGAGAGTGTTTGTTTCAGAAACTTCAGTTGCAAGATACAGACAAAAGTGATTTCCAGTACATGTTAGAACTAGCGCAAGAGGCAGCTCAGGTGAGCAACTCAAACTTCTAATTAATATTTCTATTAACGATGCAAAGGTTTTACATATTATAAGATAATTTGTAAATTCATGATTCTTGAAAAGAAGCAAGTCTTAATTGTTGGGCATATTTAATAAAACACATATTTATAAAACTAGCGCATGGATCTGTGGTTTGGATCCCACCCAATAAAATCCATCCCGGGACTTTTTCAACACTCTGTCTAATTAGAACGTCTATTATTTATTTTCTTGTTGAAAGTACTATACAATCATGTATCGCTTTATTTAATTCTATATTAATTCGCTCTTAAACTCTATCCTGACCATAGGTAGCTGAGATGCACACAACGCTTCTGACTCTCATCACAATCCCCGAAGTAAAAGACTACGTTCCCTTCTCGTGGATATCTCTGATCCAGGTGAAGAAGGAGCACTACCTAGCCTTGTCCCACTTCTACTGCGCGAGCGGACTGCTCACCAAGACGGTTGCAAACCTCTCATCGTCCGCTCAGAATAATCTCTCCTATATTTACGTTTCCCACGAGAACAAGAAGAAACCTCTCTTGGAATTTGAACCCTCGGATGAGTCAAAGTGGAAACAATTGGGTAAGTGTGCTTACTGTTTTCCTTCTACCTCTTTAATTGAAGAAAATTAAGCAAAATCTTCGGAGCAAATTAAGATATAATATCGGAAATATTGTGTTGGTTTTTGACAAATAAATTCGATTATTACTTCTTCTTTCACTTTGACTTTTCCCAAACCTATTTGCGGCACTATTCAACCTCTTCCTTAAAGAGGTTGAACAATGAACATGGTTGAAGTTTGAGGTTGATTAATTCTCTTACTCCTACTTCCACATTTTATGGCTGGATGCACTTTCTAGCGCCAACCTTGATAAGAACGGTAATAAATTGTGTTATTGTCTGACAAATCTTACTGTATAGTGTATATGTTTAATGTTCCCCAGAAAGACAAAAATTAGACTCTTACCAAACAGACTAGAAACACATAACCGGACATGTCACCTCCTGAGCGTCTTTCGGTTTGTTTTCATCTGTTAATTTGAACAAGTCTTGTGTTTTTTAATGAAGGAAAAAAAAAAGAATAACTCTATACCTTATAATTATGTAATAGAAATTAAAAAATACTGAAGGAAGTACACCAACACAGATAATTATGGAGTCAATGGGTGATATACTTTTCTGTTTATACTGATTAAAATAGAGAGGTTAGTTGATGACATGGATATTCAGAACTATTACCTGCTGATGAGAGCAAATAAGCTCGAAAAGAGCTGTCCAGGTATGTTCTGATATTCATGTACAGCTAGTACAACTTCTCACTTTTCTGTTTATACTGATTATACTGATATCTGTGAAGGCAAGTACTGTTGGTAGATTACTGGAAAATATCTGATTGTAAGTTTACTTCTAATTTTTATAACAGCTTTTCTTCTCTCTCGCAGGGGTAGCCCATCTCAAATCCGCCCTTCTTTTGCACGAGGAAAGCCAGAGGATATATCGCATGTGTCGGGAGCTGCGGAACAAGCAGGCTCTGTTCCAGGTCCTCGTGCAGGCCAACACTCTCACGCTGGAGATGTTCGCGGAGGTGGAGGAGGAGGATGATCTGAGTACCATGTACGAGGCGCCTGACATCACACGTGAGTACTTATAATAATAATAACCTCCTCCGTGGCGTAACGGTTGTGACTACTGCCCGTAGTCCAGAGATCCTGAGTTCGATTCCCGGTTGGAGCAGACTTTTTGCACAGAAAATTCTGTCCCCTCCGAACATGTGAGGCTGGCGATTTGGGCCCTATCCAGGCTGGGTGAGGTTAATGTGGGTAGCTGGTACGATTCCCAGCGAATGGAAGGTGAAACCCCCGTCCTGTCTACTTCAAGTCAGGACGTTACAACCAAATAGAATCAATGGACATGAAAGGAGCCTAGACATTGGATCTGGGCGTTCATATAATCCTCTCACCACCGTGATTTAGGTTTCAATACCTATCTCACGGACACGGAATTATTATATTATAATAATAACCAGCGTAGGGGCGGGCAATCCCATCGCCCAGATGGAATTATCTGCAAACAGCCCTCACCGGTTGAAAGTCTCATGCAGACGATTACTGTGAGCATAGTTCAGAATGTGCAAAAGTGGCCGTTTTTAACTATTCCGTCACCCCAAAAGTGTTTTCCCATCAGATTAATGATGGGACCACCAAGATGAATGGCCACGGGAGAAAATACGGTGGACAATCAAGTCCACCTGCATTAATATTGTGAACACAACACAACACTAGGAGACTTGATCATAGATCCACTCTTGGTGTAACATCCTCTCTAGGGTGTGAAGCACCCTCGAGAGGAGATACCTGAGAGAATAATAATAGAAAACTATCGCCTGCTCAGGAGATTCCTCTCTTACTCATTCTCATCATAATATCCTATCTCCTAAACAACATTGTAATCCTTCTATGTTTGCTAAATCATAGCCCATAGAATCCATAGATGATAATTGTTACCACTGTATAATATGAGAAATAAAAACGAATAATAATACTTTAGTGAGAGATTAGTGCTGAAAGCATTTTCTTCCACCCTAATCATCAGAGTCTTATTACTATGTGATCATATAGGGTCTGCCTAATCGCTTGACCACGAAAAACGTTGACCAGATCGAAAAACTCGGACCCGGAGGGGAATTCCTATTATCATGAGATTTCATTCAACAACACCCCTCTTTTACAACCTTACGTGATTAACCCTGGTCAGCATGTGTTCAACAGAATTACATGGCTAAAATACAGTTTTTTTTTTTAATTTATTTATTATTAATAATGTACAAAGCCTATAAGTTTTATGTATACTCAATAAAGATGATTTTTAATAAATATCATCCCGGTCGCAAGTATGTACAAAAAATAAGATTTTTATTAAGATTCTTTCCACTATTCTGTATGACCCATTACTGCGGCCCTGAATGTTGTAATGTGCTCAGATCAAGGGAATCATTAGGTATTACAACAAAGATAATACCAACAAAGTTTCATCTCGGTCGGCCGTATGGTATGCTCGTACAGAAAACATTGACCAGATGGGAGGGACCTCAAAAATCTGCCCCTGTTGTTTGTGAAGTTCTGAATTTTTTTACACAATCTTATATACAGTGCTGCTATATTCATGCAAAAAATCATAACGCTAGAAGCTACGGCAGGACCTACAGAGAAACTATTGACTAGCCCTTGTAAGGCCCATAGCTGCGGCCCTGAATATTGTAATGTGCTCAGATCAAGGGTATCATAAGGGATTACAACTAAGATTATACCCAGAAAGTTTCATCTCGGTCGGCCGTATGGTATGCTCGTACAGAAAACATTGACCAGATGGGAGGGACCTCAAAAATCTGCCCCTGTTGTTTGTGAAGAACTCAATTTTTTTACACAAACTTATATACAGTGCTGCTATATTCATGCAAAAAATCATAACACTAGAAGCTACGGCGGGACCTACAGAGAAACCATTGACTGGCCCTTGTAAGGCCCATAGCTACGGCCCTGAATATTGTAATGTGCTCAGATCAAGGGAATTAAAAGGGATTACAACAAAGATTATACCCACAAAGTTTCATCTCGGTCGGCCGTATGGTATGCTCGTACAGAAAACATTGACCAGATGGGAGGGACCTCAAAAATCTGCCCCTGTTGTTTGTGAAGAACTGAATTTTTTTGCACAATCTTATATACAGTGCTGCTATATTCATGCAAAAAATCATAACGCTAGAAGCTACGGCGGGACCTACAGAGAAACCATTGACTGGCCCTTGTAAGGCCCATAGCTGCGGCCCTGAATATTGTAATGTGCTCAGATCAAGGGAATCATAAGGGATTACAACTAAGATTATACCCACAAAGTTTCATCTCGGTCGGCCGTATGGTATGCTCGTACAGAAAACATTGACCAGATGGGAGGGACCTCAAAAATCTGCCCCTGTTGTTTGTGAAGAACTGAATTTTTTTGCACAATCTTATATACAGTGCTGCTATATTCATGCAAAAAATCATAACGCTAGAAGCTACGGCGGGACCTACAGAGAAACCATTGTCTGGCCCTTGTAAGGCCCATAGCTGCGGCCCTGAATGTTGTAAAGTACTCAGATCAAGGGAATCATAAGGGATTACAACAAAGATAATACCCAAAAAGTTTCATCTCGGTCGGCCGTATGGTATGCTCGTACAGAAAATATTGACCAGATGGGAGGGACCTCAAAAATCTGCCCCTGTTGTTTGTGAAGAACTAAATTTTTTTACACAAACTTATATACAGTGCTGCTATATTCATGCAAAAAATCATAACGCTATAAGCTACGGCGGGACCTACAGAGAAACTATTGACTGGCCCTTGTAAGGCCCATAGCTGCGGCCCTGAAAATTGTAATGTGCTCAGATCAAGGGAATCATAAGGGATTACAACTAAGATTATACCCAGAAAGTTTCATCTCGGTCGGCCGTATGGTATGTTCGTACAGAAAACATTGACCAGATGGGAGGGACCTCAAAATCTGCCCCTGTTGTTTGTGAAGAACTGAATTTTTTTACACAAACTTATATACAGTGCTGCTATATTCATGCAAAAAATCATAACGCTAGAAGCTACGGCGGGACCTACAGAGAAACCATTGTCTGGCCCTTGTAAGGCCCATAGCTGCGGCCCTGAATGTTGTAAAGTACTCAGATCAAGGGAATCATAAGGGATTACAACAAAGATAATACCCAAAAAGTTTCATCTCGGTCGGCCGTATGGTATGCTCGTACAGAAAATATTGACCAGATGGGAGGGACCTCAAAAATCTGCCCCTGTTGTTTGTGAAGAACTAAATTTTTTTACACAAACTTATATACAGTGCTGCTATATTCATGCAAAAAATCATAACGCTATAAGCTACGGCGGGACCTACAGAGAAACTATTGACTGGCCCTTGTAAGGCCCATAGCTGCGGCCCTGAAAATTGTAATGTGCTCAGATCAAGGGAATCATAAGGGATTACAACTAAGATTATACCCACAAAGTTTCATCTCGGTCGGCCGTATGGTATGCTCGTACAGAAAACATTGACCAGATGGGAGGGACCTCAAAAATCTGCCCTGTTGTTTGTGAAGAACTGAATTTTTTTGCACAATCTTATATACAGTGCTGCTATATTCATGCAAAAAATCATAACGCTAGAAGCTACGGCGGGACCTACAGAGAAACCATTGACTGGCCCTTGTAAGGCCCATAGCTGCGGCCCTGAATGTTGTAAAGTACTCAGATCAAGGAAATCATAAGGGATTACAACAAAGATAATACCCAAAAAGTTTCATCTCGGTCGGCCGTATGGTATGCTCGTACAGAAAACATTGACCAGATGGGAGGGACCTCAAAAATCTGCCCCTGTTGTTTGTGAAGAACTCAATTTTTTTACACAAACTTATATACAGTGCTGCTATATTCATGCAAAAAATCATAACGCTATAAGCTACGGCGGGACCTACAGAGAAACTATTGACTGGCCCTTGTAAGGCCCATAGCTGCGGCCCTGAAAATTGTAATGTGCTCAGATCAAGGGAATCATAAGGGATTACAACTAAGATTATACCCAGAAAGTTTCATCTCGGTCGGCCGTATGGTATGTTCGTACAGAAAACATTGACCAGATGGGAGGGACCTCAAAAATCTGCCCCTGTTGTTTGTGAAGAACTGAATTTTTTTACACAAACTTATATAACAGTGCTGCTATATTCATGCAAAAAATCATAACGCTAGAAGCTACGGCGGGACCTACAGAAAACCATTGACTGGCCCTTGTAAGGCCCATAGCTGCGGCCCTGAATGTTGTAAAGTACTCAGATCAAGGGAATCATAAGGTATTACAACAAAGATAATACCCACAAAGTTTCATCTCGGTCGGCCGTATGGTATGCTCGTACAGAAAACATTGACCAGATGGGAGGGACCTCAAAAATCTGCCCCTGTTGTTTGTGAAGAACTCAATTTTTTTACACAAACTTATATACAGTGCTGCTATATTTATGCAAAAAATCATAACGCTATAAGCTACGGCGGGACCTACAGAGAAACTATTGACTGGCCCTTGTAAGGCCCATAGCTGCGGCCCTGAAAATTGTAATGTGCTCAGATCAAGGAATCATAAGGGATTACAACTAAGATTATACCCAGAAAGTTTCATCTCGGTCGGCCGTATGGTATGTTCGTACAGAAAACATTGACCAGATGGGAGGGACCTCAAAAATCTGCCCCTGTTGTTTGTGAAGAACTGAATTTTTTTACACAATCTTATATACAGTGCTGCTATATTCATGCAAAAAATCATAACGCTAGAAGCTACGGCAGGACCTACAGAGAAACTATTGACTAGCCCTTGTAAGGCCCATAGCTGCGGCCCTGAATATTGTAATGTGCTCAGATCAAGGGTAATCATAAGGGATTACAACTAAGATTATACCCAGAAAGTTTCATCTCGGTCGGCCGTAATGGTATGCTCGTACAGAAAACATTGACCAGATGGGAGGGACCTCAAAATCTGCCCTGTTTGTTTGTGAAGAACTCAATTTTTTTACACAAACTTATATACAGTGCTGCTATATTCAGCAAAAAATCATAACACTAGAAGCTACGGCGGACCTACAGAGAAACCATTGAACTGGCCCTTGTAAGGCCATAGCTACGGCCCGAATATTGTAATGTGCTCAGATCAAGGGAATTAAAAGGGATTACAACAAAGATTATACCCACAAAGTTTCATCTCGGTCGGCCGTATGGTATGCTCGTACAGAAAACATGACCAGATGGAGGGACCTCAAAAATCTGCCCCTGTGTTTGTGAAGAACTGAATTTTTTTGCACAATCTTATATACAGTGCTGCTATATTCCATGCAAAAAATCATAACGCTAGAAGCTAACGGCGGACCTACAGAGAAACCATTGACTGGCCCTTGTAAGGCCCATAGCTGCGGCCCTGAATATTGTAATGTGCCAGATCAAGGGAATCATAAGGGATTACAACTAAGATTATACCCACAAAGTTTCATCTCGGTCGGCCGTATGGTATGCTCTACAGAAAACATTGACCAGATGGGAGGGACCTCAAAAATCTGCCCCTGTTGTTTGTGAAGAACTGAATTTTTTTGCACAATCTTATATTACAGTGTGCTATATTCATGCAAAAAATCATAACGCTAGAAGCTACGGCGGGACCTACAGAGAAACCATTGTCTGGCCCTTGTAAGGCCCATAGCTGCGGCCCTGAATGTTGTAAAGTACTCAGATCAAGGGAATCATAAGGATTACAACAAAGATAATACCCAAAAAGTTTCATCCGGTCGGCCGTATGGTAGCTCGTACAGAAAATATTGACCAGATGGGAGGACCTCAAAATCTGCCCCTGTTGTTGTGAAGAACTAAAATTTTTTTACACAAACTTATATACATGCTGCTATATTCATGCAAAAAATCATAACGCTATAAGCTACCGGGGGACCTACAGAGAAACTATTGACTGGCCCTTGTAAGGCCCATAGCTGCGGCCCTGAAAATTGTAATGTGCTCAGATCAAGGGAATCATAAGGATTACAACTAAGATTATACCCACAAAGTTTCATCTCGGTCGGCCGTATGGTATGCTCGTACAGAAAACATTGACCAGATGGGAGGACCTCAAAAATCTGCCCCTGTGTTTGTGAAGAACTGAATTTTTTGTGCACACATCTTATATACAGTGCTGCTATATTCATGCAAAAAATCATAACGCTAGAAGCTACGGCGGGACCTACAGAGAAACCATTGACTGGCCCTTGTAAGGCCCATAGCTGCGGCCCTGAATATTGTAATGTGCTCAGATCAAGGGAATCATAAGGGATTACAACTAAGATTATACCCACAAAGTTTCATCTCGGTCGGCCGTATGGTATGCTCGTACAGAAAACATTGACCAGATGGGAGGGACCTCAAAAATCTGCCCCTGTTGTTTGTGAAGAACTCAATTTTTTTACACAAACTTATATACAGTGCTGCTATATTCATGCAAAAAATCATAACGCTATAAGCTACGGCGGGACCTACAGAGAAACTATTGACTGGCCCTTGTAAGGCCCATAGCTGCGGCCCTGAAAATTGTAATGTGCTCAGATCAAGGGAATCATAAGGGATTACAACTAAGATTATACCCAGAAAGTTTCATCTCGGTCGGCCGTATGGTATGTTCGTACAGAAAACATTGACCAGATGGGAGGGACCTCAAAAATCTGCCCCTGTTGTTTGTGAAGAACTGAATTTTTTTACACAAACTTATATACAGTGCTGCTATATTCATGCAAAAAATCATAACGCTATAAGCTACGGCGGGACCTACAGAGAAACTATTGACTGGCCCTTGTAAGGCCCATAGCTGCGGCCCTGAAAATTGTAATGTGCTCAGATCAAGGGAATCATAAGGGATTACAACTAAAATTATACCCAGAAAGTTTCATCTCGGTGGGCCGTATGGTATGTTCGTACAGAAAACATTGACCAGATGGGAGGGACCTCAAAAATCTGCCCCTGTTGTTTGTGAAGAACTGAATTTTTTTACACAAACTTATATACAGTGCTGCTATATTCATGCAAAAAATCATAACGCTAGAAGCTACGGCGGGACCTACAGAGAAACCATTGACTGGCCCTTGTAAGGCCCATAGCTGCGGCCCTGAATATTGTAATGTGCTCAGATCAAGGGAATCATAAGGGATTACAACTAAGATTATACCCACAAAGTTTCATCTCGGTCGGCCGTATGGTATGCTCGTACAGAAAACATTGACCAGATGGGAGGGACCTCAAAAATCTGCCCCTGTTGTTTGTGAAGAACTGAATTTTTTTGCACAATCTTATATACAGTGCTGCTATATTCATGCAAAAAATCATAACGCTATAAGCTACGGCGGGACCTACAGAGAAACCATTGACTGGCCCTTGTAAGGCCCATAGCTGCGGCCCTGAATATTGTAATGTGCTCAGATCAAGGAAATCATAAGGGATTACAACTAAGATTATACCCAGAAAGTTTCATCTCGGTCGGCCGTATGGTATGCTCGTACAGAAAACATTGACCAGATGGGAGGGACCTCAAAAATCTGCCCCTGTTGTTTGTGAAGAACTGAATAGCTGCGGCCCTGAATGTTGTAATGTGCTCAGATCAAGGGAATCATCAAACACCTCGGCCGAGGTGTGAAGAACGCCTATAATCCTATAAAAAGAAAGAGACAGCCCGGCAGAGTGTAAGGTTACGGAAAACATAGTTCCCATGCATTTCATGTACTTTCAGCCAGCGAAAAGTGCAACATGAATTTCAAAAATTGCAATGTTTATTGCAGAAATGGACTCTACGTTGAAAAATAAATTGATTTGACTTTTTGTTTGACTTCCTAGGCCAACGGGAACCCTATTTTCGAGACCCCCCAACAATCGTGAAAGACATGAAAAGATTCATAATTTTTTTTTCGTGAATTGAAGGATAATACTAATCTTAAGTGGTATCAAATGAAAGATCTTGATAAGCAGATAACAAATTTATTGATTTTATTTCTTCATCCGGTCCACTGGGTGGCTCCTGGTGGCCTTTTCATTTTCTTTGGCGGGTAGGTACCTTCGAATCCTTAGCTTAGTGGTCAGATCTTGGCCAGTATGTATTTTTCGAGATGACCTTGCTATCTCACTGCAAAATTTTAATGTTGTTTCCAAGTATTAATTTAGTTAGTTCATTTTCCGTCCGTTTCTTTAGAAGAAAACTTTGTCTATTGGTAGCATGCTCGACCTGCCACCCAGTCAGCGTGGGTTCGAATCCTGGCGGGGACGAAATTTTTTAGCTCTATATTTTCAATTCGGGCTTAACGTTGTTTTGTTTTTCCAATCTTTATATTTGATCTTCATGACGACCCCATTACCCTCGCGAGGAAAATTTTAGTAGTTGCAGAATTATTTACCAATGACCTGTGGCGGCATTACGAGATTGATTTTGGACAATCATGGTGGGATGGAGATAAAATGTGATGAATTAACTCTCATAATGTCGATGCTAGTCACTAAAAGTTGTGATAAAGTAGTGACTTTGGCCAAATGGGTAGCATACTAGGCTTGCACGCACGATGACTTGGGTTCGATCCCCTTCAGGGAAGTTTTTTTTTCTCTGTCCATTATGTCCGGGGTACACTCATACTTCGTGAGGTATTGATAAGGGACGTCATCACCGAGTTCTCTCCCGCTCATGGTTTTATCTAAACCAAATCGTCTCCCGTCGCGTCGCTTGCATTTTTACCTGATTTTATACCTACATAGTTTAGGCCTAGCATAAAAATTATAATCGAAACACCTAGGAATCATTGATATAGACCTGAGGCATGGCTTTCTATGTATTTTTCCTAACCCTATGAAAAACCCAAGGCATGGCCTTCTATATATTTACCTAACCCTCCTATAAACCCGAGGCATTGCCTTCTATGTATTATCCCTAACCCTACTATATTCCTGATGCATGGCCTTCTATGTATTTTACCTAACTCTACTATACACTGAAGGCATTGCATTTCATTAGTTAGAGATTTTAAAGATTTCCTTATATAAGGCCGATTCCTTTATAAAAATGATAATTTTATAGTTTTCATTTTCTTAAATACTTAATGTAAAAAAGCATGGTCTTATTTCTGGGAGAGATACTCGTGGTGACCCCTGCAACAAGCCGGAGAGAATTCGGGTAAGAAAAGGTCAACGGGAGAGAACTCATTACCTCACCTTGATAAGGTGATTACAAATTAATTTCTTTGGCATTTGTAAATCCAGGTGTTTTAGTGTCCCTCATAGGAGGCTTCGAGGTCTATTTAGCATTGAAAGATAAACCTAATCATGTGGAGTATAGAATCAAAAGGTCTTGATAGGCTGATTGCAAATTTATATATATTATTTACTCACTTTGGGGACTCAGGGGGCCAAATCTGTGATCCAAATACATATTGACCTTTGAAAAATTATATACATACTGCTAAAACTATATCTTAAAAAAAAGACAACTTGGAACATTCACTATTTCCCAGCTTATTTACTTTTGTTATTCATAATGTTTCAGTAGTGTAGGAACCTATATTTTCGTAAAAAAAGAACTGATATCCCCCCATAAACACTACTTCGTGGTTAAAAAAAGAAGAACGCCTCACTCAAAAGAATGATTATAATTAGCTAAAAATAAATGATATCAAATTGAGAGCACCTTACCCCGTCTCTTTCTATATCTCTGCACTCCTCTCTGAATTTATTCCTCTTATATTTATCTTTCTTTATCCTTTCTAGGGGTCATCCCAAACTTGATTTCTCTTTAAATTTACTTGTTGCACGGCAATAAAAAATGGCGGTCGCGGTGTAATTTTCTCGTTTCAAATCAAATAAGTTCAGAAAAATCATACTCCGACCGCCATTTTTTATTGCCGTGCAACAAGTAAATTTAAAGAGAAATCAAGTTTGGGATGACTCCTAGAAAGGGTAAAGAAAGATAAATATAAGAGGAATAAATTCAGAGAGGAGTGCAGGGATATAGAAAGAGAGGGGGTAAGGTGTTCTCAAATTGATATCATTTATTTTTAGCTAATTATAATCATTCTTTTGAGTGAGGCGTTCTTCTTTTTTTAACCACGAAGTGGTGTTTTTGGGGGGATAAGAGAATACAACAAAGATGATCGAGATGAGACTTTCTGGGTATTATCATTGTTGATATCTCTTATGATTCCCTTGATATGAGCACATTACAATATTCAGGGCCGCAGCTATGGGCAGATTTTCGAGGTCCCTCCCATCTGGTCAAAGTTTTCTGTACGAGCATACCATACGGCCGACCAAGATGAAACTTTGTGGGTATTATATTCGTTGTAATCCCTTATGATTCTCTTGATCTGAGCACATTACAACATTCAGGGCCTCAGCTATGGGCCAGTCAATGGCTTCTCTGTAGGTCACGCCGTAGCTTATAGCGTTATTATTTTTTGCATGAATATAGCAGCACTGTATATAAGTTTGTGTAAAAAAATTCAGATCTTCACAAACAACAGGGGCAGATTTTTGAGGTCCCTCCCATCTGGTCAATGTTTTCTGTACGAGCATACCATACGGCCGACCGAGATGAAACTTTGTGGGTATTATTTTTGTTGTAATTCTTTATGATTCCCTTGATCTGAGCACATTACAACATTCAGGGCCGCAGCTATGGGCCTTACAAGGGCCAGTCAATAGTTTCTCTGTAGGTCCCGCCGTAGCTTATAGCGTTATGATTTTTTGCATGAATATAGCAGCACTGTATATAATATGGTGTAAAAATATTCAGAACTTCACAAACAACAGGGGCAGATTTTTGAGGTCCCTCCCATCTGGTCAATGTTTTCTGTAGGAGCATACCATACGGCCGACCGAGATGAAACTTTGTGGGTATTATCTTTGTTGTAATCCCTTATGATTCCCTTGATCTGAGCACATTACAATATTCAGGGCCGCAGCTATGGGCCTTACAAGGGTCAGTCAATGGTTTCTCTGTAGGTCCCGCCGTAGCTTATAGCGTTATGATTTTTTGCATGAATATAGCAGCACTGTATATAAGTTTATGTAAAAAAATTCAGATCTTAACAAACAACTGGGGCAGATTTTCAAGGTCCCTCCCATCTGGTCAAAGTTTTCTGTACGAGCATACCATACGGCCGACCAAGATGAAACTTTGTGGGTTTTATATTCGTTGTAATCCCTTATGATTCCCTTGATCTGAGCACATTACAATATTCAGGGCCGCAGCTATGGGCCTTACAAGGGCCAGTCAATGGATTCTCTGTAGGTCAATCCGTAGCTTATAGCGTTATGATTTTTTGCATGAATATAGAAGCACTGTATATAAGTTTGTGTAAAAAAATTCAGATCTTAACAAACAACAGGGGAAGATTTTTGAGGTCCCTTCCATCTGGTCAATGTTTTCTGTACGAGCATACCATACGGCCGACCGAGATGAAACTTTCTGGGTATAATCTTAGTTGTAATCCCTTATGATTCCCTTGATCTGAGCACATTACAATATTCAGGGCCGCAGCTATGGGCCTTGCAAGTGCCAGTCAATGGTTTCTCTGTAGGTCCCACCGTAGCTTATAGCGTTATGATTTTTTGCATGAATATAGCAGCACTGTATATAAGTTTATGTAAAAAAATTCAGATCTTAACAAACAACTGGGGCAGATTTTCGAGGTCCCTCCCATCTGGTCAAAGTTTTCTGTACGAGCATACCATACGGCCGACCAAGATGAAACTTTGTGGGTATTATATTCGTTGTAATCCCTTATGATTCCCTTGATCTGAGTACTTTACAACATTCAGGGCCGCAGCTATGGGCCTTACAAGGGCCAGTCAATGGTTTCTCTGTAGGTCCCGCCGTAGCTTATAGCGTTATGATTTTTTGCATACATATAGCAGCACTGTATATAAGTTGGTGTGAAAATATTCAGAACTTCACAAACAACAGGGGCAGATTTTTGAGGTCCCTCCCATCTGGTCAATGTTTTCTGTACGAGCATACCATACGGCCGACCGAGATGAAACTTTGTGGGTATTATCTTTGTTGTAATACCTTATGATTCCCTTGATCTGAGCACATTACAACATTCAGGGCCGCAGCTATGGGCCTTACAAGGGCCAGTCACTAGTTTCTCTGTAGGTCCCGCCGAAGGTTATAGCGTTATGATTTTTTGCATGAATATAGCAGCACTGTATATAAGTTTGTGTAAAAAAATTCAGAACTTTACAAACAACAGGGGCAGATTTTTTGAGGTCCCTCCCATCTGGTCAAAGTTTTCTGTACGAGCATACCATACGGCCGACCGAGATGAAACTTTGTGGGTAAAATCAATGATACCCTGTAGGTCTCGCCGTAGCTTATAGCGTTTTGTTTTTTTTTTTTTTTGCCGTAGCATTTCAATTTTTTGTATGAATATAGCAGTAATGTAGGAAAGCATACCTGAGAAATTTCAGCACTTCACTTATACCAGGAGCAGAGATAAGGGGTTTCCCATCTGTTCACAGTTTTCTGTACGAGCATATCATACGACCGACCGAATTCTGTTTTTTTTTTTATCTTTAAAAGATGAGTTTTATCACAGCCTTTTTTGTCTTAGCCATGAAACAGGAGCTACTATTGACGCTTGTGGTCTGTGGGTTAGCCTACCCATCCCGTAGTATGCTTCCCCTCTGATGGGCGAGAAGTGACACAATACTTCCCATTTAGGTGCTGGGTCAACTTGGTCAACTCTAACCAAATTTTTAATACAATTTTTTGTCGGCGCGGGGGTTCGAACCCAGGACCTTCCGCATGACAAGTAAGTGCTTAATGCTTAACCACTGAGCTACCCGTGCGCTTCATTTAATGGTAAATCAACGTTTTCTGTGCAGGTCCCGCCGCGTCGTAAGCTTTAGTGTTCTTATTTTCCGTATGAATATAGCAATAATGTAGATAAGCTTACCTGAGAAATTTCAGAGATTTACCATTATCAGGGGGAGAGATATATTATGAGATCGCTCCCATCCGGTCAATGTTTTCTATCAATTTACAATGATACAACTCTTGTCTACAAGGGTTAAGTAGGGGAAGTGAAGATGTAAACAATACAAATATATAGAAATAACAGAATACCATCATATACATAACATTCGAGTCAACGTTTTTCGAAAGAAATTTTATACGAAAAACCCGGACCTATGTATTCCTTATGGCGGGTCAAAGTTTTTCAATCGAGTCAATCTTTTCAGTCGGGTCCGGGTTTTAGTATCGCCCGATCATATACTCAAATTAAATGAGGAAAAATCCAAGCTTATCAATCACGACACTTTCCGGGCAGTCAACTTAGTCTGCTCTGTCAAGCAACACGGCCACTAGAAATTTGTATTAATAAATGAAAGAATGCAATACTGCTCTAGTTATTGCCTGTTATTGTTTTTCGATTTACGAAAATGCAGTTAAAAAAAACGAGTCTTCCCATCACTAGGCAGTTAAAAATAAAAATATTTTTCTTAATGGATCAGTATAAAAATAGAAAAGTGAGAAGTCGTATCAAATAACAGATACCCATTTCAATCCTGCAGCTTCCACCAAGTTCCAACTCACCCTGACCCCGCCAGACTTCGCCCACCTCCCAGTAGAGGACCTGTTCAAGCAGTTGGGCCCGGTGGCCATATTCTCCGCCAAGCATCACTGGAGTGCGCCCCGCTCCATCCAGCTTCAGAGGGGCAGCGGGTCGGACGGGGGCTTTGGGTTCAGTGTGAGGGGAGACGCCCCTGTCATCGTCGCCTCAGTGGACAGTGGCTCTCTAGCCCAGGTGAGTGAAAGGTTTTCCCATGGCCATGCACACAATCAGAATAATAATAATAATAATAGAAAATCTTATAAGGGCAAAGTTTTATAAGTAAAGCTATTAAGCCCAGAACAGCTATTAATCCGAACTAAGGATTAAAAACTGAGGTATAATTGTGACTACTGCTCGTGATTCAGAAATCGTGATGTTTTACGAACCTCAGTTATTCAATTATTAAAACAGCATACCTAAAAATTGATAGATAAGGTCCCACCAAGCGTGACGAATTTAAATAATGTAGTTTGAGTAATTGTGACATTACGCTTATAATCAACACAGATATGACGACGAGAAGTATTTACTGTATGTTTTATTAATTTTAATATTTTAAACATAATATAAGGTTAGTTAGGTTAGCAGAGGGTACGAGCATTTAAATTTAAAATATTTTTTTCCGTTTCAGTTTGGAGGCATGAAGGACGGTGACTTCATTGTGTCCATCTGCAATCAAGACGTGAAGTGGTCACCTCACGAGGAAGTGGTACAGATAATCAAGGACGCAGGCAAATGCCTGAGCCTCAAACTTGTGACCCCTCTGCACAAGAACAGCAATGATAGCCACAGTCACAGCTCGAGATCGAAAGGCACCGAAAGTATAAGCGCCGAGTCGAAAACCTCCGACAAAAACCAAAGTCCATCCAGTTCTGTTGCACCCTCGAGGAAACAAATTTGGAATCCCTTTAAAAAGTCACACAGGGACCATGCCGAGGGTTACAATCATATGACCAGCAGCTAACTGGAAAATGGGATCCTCTTTCGTGTAAAAACTTTATAAATACTTTACTGAAATGATAACGTTCCCCTGGATCTCTTGCTATAAATATTGCGGATTCTTACCTCGATAGGATAGAATTTTCTGACAAAAAAATACCCGGAAAAGTTTGTTATCTTACTTTCAAGCAATTAATACAATTTCAGATTAGGTAAATATTTAAAATAATAATGAGAAGAAGGGAATAGTAATGGATCTTAATTACACTAGTACCTTTAACCTTCCAATTACCTACCGTGAAAAATCAAATGAGGCTCTTGCACAAAAAAAACTCTTGCACTGATGGGATCTTAACCCAAGGATTTTTTATGCGCCAATCTGTCTACTAGACGAGCGCAAAAAGACCAACAGAGTAGTTACATGAGAAACTCAATTATCTGATTGGATTAGTATAATCGAGCAACAAACCAAGGCTTGAATTTAAAAAAATATTCGCGATGTCACAACTACTCGAACTCGCTTTACTAAATCTTTGCTGAACTTAGGACTTGACCCACCGACCTCCTGGTTACAAGTCCGCCGCCTTATCGATTAAGCTACTGAGGGCGTTCCAAGGCTTGAATATTTTCGAATATGAATGAGGACCATTTTCTGGTTTCATAAATTAATAAAATTATGATTTTTTTTGAAGTCCCTATTGTTGGTCCAGAAGAAGCTCTGTAATATACGTGTGGGTTGTAAGACTTGTAAGATAAAAAATTTCCATGCTTCTTTCGCTCTTTGATGTTATAGTTTTGTACATACTCGTATAGACGTATAGGTATCATCATACCTATGTATTTCCTTTTATTCTATTGTAATATTGTAAATATACAAAATTGTCGAAATAATGCAAATTTGAATTGTTACTACATTTGTATTTATTTTCATACTACATTTAATCTGCCAAATCAATTAGCCTCTGACAAGATGCAGGCAGGGTTTCAATGCTTGGTACTAACGAGAAAATATATCCGCCAATTCTTAATAATAATTATAGTCTTTAGTGGAATGTAACCACCAGGCGAGGTTAATGCTCAAAGCATTTTTTACCACCTAACCCTCAGAGTCTTATTATTATGTGGTCACAAACTCAAATTAATGAGGAAAAATTTATGCACTGGGTGGGATTTGAACCAAAGGATCCCTACACTACCTGACTAGCGCATTAACCACTTGTCTACCAGTGCACCAATTCTTCCTCCGACGTTAAATACATCAGGTTTATGTTGGCTCACAGGTTTACTAATTTACTTTTCTATTCGACAAACTGTAATTTGAATTTGTTAATTTGAAATGAAGAAGTCATTAAAGATTTGAAATGAGGATCAGTTTGATAACTGACATTCGCACAGTAGTCTAGTAATCCTGGCTTTTAAAAATGCAAGTTTTGGTGTAGTTTTGATTTTTTGTACCATAGTGTATTTTGAGCTGCTGAACACGAATCTGAGGTTTGCCAACAAAAATTTTACCGGCAAATTTTTTTACAGGCAAAAAACAGGCAAAAAATTGGACTATTTTTAGTTTTTCTGAAATATCTCCCAAGTGATTTAATAAACGCCAACACTAACTCCATACAAAGTTGTTCACAACTAAATTTCCTACATTTTATATTCTACAAAAAAAATTGTGCGACCAACCTTTGAGCTTTGAGGGCGCCCGCAAAATGCAGGCAAAAAATCAAAAGTGGCCACATTTGCGTTTTTTTAAAATTTTACTTCAAAATAACGCTCCTGACAATATTTTTGGCAGTTAAAGACGTCATTGATGGCTTACAGGCTAAATTTTCAGACTTTTTCAGCCTTTTAGAAAGACCTTTGCAGCCTTTTGGAGTGATCACAGTCACCTGTGTCTATCTAGAACCCTGGTTTTAAAACAAAAAGTTTTGCTGTACTTGTGATTTTTGGTAATATAGTGTATTTATAGCTGCAAAGTATGAATTTGACGTTTGCCAACAAAAAAATTGCCGTCATTTTTTTTAACAGGCAAAAACGGCCTGAATGGAGCTTTTTTCAGTTTTTAAACATTATCTCCGAAACTATGCATTTCAAAGCAACGTTGGGTGAATACTAAGTTCAACATAACTGAATTTCCTACATATTATGTTCCCAATATTTTTTTGTGAAAACAACCTTTGAGCTTTGAGAGCGTCCTCAAAGCCCAGGCAAAAAGTCAGAAAAGGCAAAATTTGAAATTTTTGAAGTTTACCTCGACATAAACTTCTTGGCAGTGTGAATGACATTAATAATGGTTTAAAGGCTAAATTTTTTGACATTTACAGTACATCTTTGTGAGGGACTTGGATCAGGGTCCTCCATTGATGGCATGATATCGCAATGCAAGCATAGAGCGGAGCAGGAGAGTCCTTCTTTCCTGCAGTCACAGTTTCCTGTACATTTGCAGGAAACGAGCTTCAGCAATTCGGGGGGAGCGGGGGCAGAGTGATTTAATATAGGTTCTAGACCTGTTTGAGTTTGCTTCCATCCCCATTCTTCAGGAGCTTTACTTACTCCCAACCATTGTTGCACTTGATGGTACAGGGTACACCCTGAGGGAGTGCACACGGTGGTAACGCAGCAATGTTGGAGTTGATTCTAAAGGCTACCTTGGTATAACATATGTATCGCAGATGGTTAAATGAAGACGGACTTTTTCCACTGGACGCATACAAATGTATCAAGAAGCGTTCTCCTGCTGCCGCTACAGAGTCTTGGGAAGCTTTAAAGTCTTTGAAGACGTCTATAACTTTTCCAAGACTAGGACTTTTTACAAGGGTTTTTAAAATTTTCCCTATTTCCTTGTTTAAAGAGAGCCGACGTCTTATCACACCTGCTCATTGCATGTAGAAAGAGGATGTGTTCTTTCACGCATGAGGAAGTTGCAGCTTCAAGGGGTGAATACAAAGCTGGACAAATGGTCTGCTTTCCAGGTTTTAAATAGAAGACATTGTCAACTTCACAGAGCACAATCAAGATTACTAATATTCCCCTACTATAGTAACAGTCTCATTTGAGTGCGGTCGTAACAATCAGTACGCCTGCATCTTCTTCTGCCTGCTTATATTGCAAACCTGCTTCTGAAAGTTTGGTAGCAAGTAAGTCAATGAGACGACTCTTATTTCTTGGATTTGCTAGAAAATTATCTTTTGACATTGTTGGTGTCATGGTGTCATCAAAAAGCATGTCTGCAGATGAGAGAGTCCTCGTTCTCCTCATACGCTCAGCTGTCTTTGTTCCTCTTTGAATATCTTCAGGCTAGCCATCGAAGACAACTACTGCCCCAGGATATTTGGAGATAACATACTGCATGTATCTGTCACAGTTTGAAGAAAATGATGCATTTGTAGGCCAGACAACTCTGTGTAACAGGAATTCCCCATCAATTACATATTGCACCTGACCTGTAAAGTGCTTGTTCGTCAGGGGCTTAAGATCTTTGTATAGAGTGGACTTTGTTCCTTTTCTCATGCATCCTTTGTCAAAAAGTGACAGAGAATAAGGTCCTAGATCGTAGCTCAAAAAGTTTTCGAGTTTTTCGTTGGAATGCTTAGCAAATGAAATCCGTTGGAATAAAGTTGTTGTATTCACGGGGACCATTCGAACATCTCCATTCTATTTTTGTTGTCTCTTTTTACTCCTGCATCCTTCAAAGCAACGTGTTGATCAGAGCTAGAAAGCGAAACACCACAGTCCTAGATTGATGCAAGTGATCCTGATCTAGATCCAGGTATTACAAAAAATCTGCAAAGGTCACGAAATTTAGCTTCTAAAGTTTAGACCTTTAGAGTCTAAACTAAACAATATCATACACACTGCCAAGTAGGTTATGTCGAGGTAAAACTTCAAAAAGTCCAAATTTGCCTTTTCTGATTTTTTGCCTGGGCTTTGAGGACGCTCTCAAAGCTCAAAGGTTGGTTGCACAAAAAAATATTGGGAACATAATATGTAGGAAATCCAGTTATGTTGAACTTAGTATTCACCCAAAGTTGCTTTGAAATGCACAGTTTCGGAGATATTGTTAAAAACTGAAAAAAGCTCCATTCAGGCCTTTTTTGCCTGTTAAAAAAAATTACGGCAATTTTTTTGTTGGCAAACGTCAAATTCATACTTTGCAGCTATAACTACACTATATTACCAAAAATCACAAGTACAGCAAAACTTTTTGTTTTAAAACCAGGGTTCTAGATAGACACAGGTGACTGTGATCACTCCAAAAGGCTGCAAAGGTCTTTCTAAAAGGCTGAAAAAGTCTGAAACTTTAGCCTGTAAGCCATCAATGACGTCTTTAACTGCCAAAAAATATTGTCAGGAGCGTTATTTTGAAGTAAAATTTTAAAAAATCGCAAATGTGGCCACTTTTGATTTTTTGCCTGCATTTTGAGGGCGCCCTCAAAGCTCAAAGGTTGGTCGCACAATTTTTTTTGTAGAATATAAAATGTAGGGAATTTAGTTGTGAATAACTTTGTATTGAGTTAGTGTTGGCGTTTATTAAATCACTTGGGAGATATTTCAGAAAAACTAAAAATAGTCCAATTTTTTGCCTGTTTTTTGCCTGTAAAAAAATTTGCCGGTAAAATTT
>CM044967.1:20550253-20735165 GCA_024516035.1 Bactericera cockerelli | reverse complement strand
AAAGGAAAAGCCCTGAACCAGGAAAAGTTCTATGTTCCTACAAGTGGTGATGAAGTGGAAGATTTATATGAACTTCTGAAGCAAGTCAAAGATGAGAGAGACATTGAGGCAGTTGCAGTGGGAGCAGTGCTATCAGATTATCAAAGAGTTCGAGTTGAGAATGTGTAAGTTGTAATTTACCTACTACCTACTTTTAAAAATATTTCTCAGTTAATTTGTACTGCTAGTCCATAAATTAAACTACACTACTTGATTATTAGTAGGAGCAGCTATTCTTTTTGGTATAATTTTTATATGTTATATTATAAAATGATTTGTGTGTGTGTCTGTGTATGTATGTATATAAAATATATACATATTATCGTTTTACATAGGCCATTTATAATTATTTTTTTAATTATGATTTAGCTCTGATATTTTAGAAAATCCAAAAAAAATTGACAAAAAAGTGAAAAAATGAGGTCTTTGACATGTCGATACAGATGTAGGAAAAATAGTATTCTACCATTTAAAGCAAATTTGAAGAAAATCGGTTTAGCGGTTTTGGAGATACAAGTGATTTTGTATAAAATCGCAAAGTATACATTGTGAAACAATCATGAAGTAATTCGTACATAATTGGCAGTGTTTTTTTTTTAATCACTTGAATAACAGAAATTGTTTTTACTTAATACACCGAAACTATGTAATTTAAAAGCATTATGAAACACCTGTACATTATCCCTGTTATTTTCTTTTTACAGGTGTAGTCGTTTAGGAATAGTAGCTCTAGCATATCTTTGGAGAAGAGATCAAGAGGAATTGCTTCAAGAAATGATTGATTGTAACATCAAGGCCATTATAGTTAAAGTAGCAGCCCTTGGACTTCAACCTAATAAGCATTTGGGTCTTACAATTGCTGAAATTAAATCCCATCTAGTCAGAATGGTAAGTTCAGCACTAGATACCTACCAAAATTAATTTGTTTTAGTTTTTATTTTATTGGTGCTTTACTTGCACAGGCAATGTCAGCATGTCTTATAATTGAGATTTGTTGTGCACTTTTCTTCTACATTTTTTCACGTTTTAAGTAGTCTCTTTCCTCTTTTTTTTTTCTTTCTTATGTACCATTTATTTATTAATAAAAATATTCTTTATGAATAAATTAACTGTTTTTTCATAGTGGACAGTAGGATAAAATAATTTGAACCATTTAATGGATATTTGAAAATATTCAATTCCAAATTCTTCATCTTTTGCTGTACCAATTTTCAAACAGTTTCTTCTCTTCATTATTGTGTTAGTTGAATTTAATTGCCGCCTGTTTAGTTGAATAACCTAATTTACCAATCCTTTTTTCAGTCCACAGTCCATTTATGATTTAAATATTATACCATATTATTTCAACTACCAGCTTAGTGCCCGTACTACGCAAGGGGATTCAATTTAATCAATGGCTGTACTGATGGGCCATGTCTTTTTGTACTTTTTATGATGTTTTTTACTGGAATATTTTCATATGAATCGCATTAGTAGGTTTTGAATGCTTTCAATAATACAAACAAACTAATGGACATACATTCATTTTTATATTCATTTAGAGATGTTTCACCAACGCATATTAAATAAAGATAGTTCAGCATTACATATGTATTTTCCAAAAAACTATTAGAATCCATTAGATGAATCATAAATTGTATATAATTTGATTCTGGAAAATTTATTTATCGTTGATTTGCAGAAAGAAAAATATGGATTAAATGTTTGTGGTGAAGGAGGTGAATACGAAACCTTCACTCTTGACTGTCCCCTCTTTACTAAATCTATACACATGTAAGTACTTTCATGCACAACTTATTTTATGATAGCTGTTCTTCATGTCCAACAACTTCTTTGCCATTGGATATAACTATCTGAACCTTTTTGTGTTTGTGGCTCAAATCTTTACACTATAAAAATACACTGCCAATTATGGATACAATACTTCCTTTTGATTGTTTCACATTGTATACAGTGTATACACGTGGCAATTTTGAAATTTTATACTAAATTACTTGTATCTCCAAACCAGCTTAACTGATATTCTTCAAATTTGTTTTAAATGGTTGAATACTATTTTTCAATATTCTAGGTGCTACAAAGAATTCTGTATTGGTAAGTCGAAGACCTCATTTTTTCACTTTTTGTCAATTTTTTTTGGATTTTCTTAAATATCAAAGCTAAATCATAATTAATTTAAAATAATTTTATCATATATGGTCTATGTAAAACGGAACTATGCATATACGAACAAAATTTTATCAAAATATGGTGTACCGTTCACAAGATATAAGTGTTTAAGCTAAAAGTTAGTTGTCAGGCGCATGGTCTCTTTCACCCAGAAGCGCTAATGCGAAGTAGAATAATTTAAAATGAACGTCTCCTATATACAGGGTGGGGCAAAAGTCTGGAAACCCTTACATATCTCTCAAATAGCTTTCTCAGTGAATTTAAAATTTTGTACGGTGAACCGGAGTACTAAGACTTTCTTTTAGGGTGGGGCTTATTTTTGTTACCGGCCCCCATGTCGGGGCGAGGGGGGCCAACTTCATTTTTTTAAATACGATTCTCCACCTTGCGATACATTTTTAGAATTGTCTAAATAAGGAATACTTTGGTGCAAATTTTATTTTTTTAGTATTAACTGTTCGCAAATGGCGTCCAACTTAGTGTATGCAGTGTAAAGTATGGATATGGAAACCCCTGAATATCTTTCGTGAGGTCTTTTTCAGGAAATTTAAAATTGTGTACGGTAATCGGTGGTAATTTGACCTTCTTTTAAAATGGGGGCAATTTTTTGGTACCGGCCCCCATGTCGGGGCCAGGGGGCCAACTTCCTTTTTTTAATACGAACCCCCACCTTGCGATACATTTTTAAAGAGGCCTTAAAATAAGAAATACTTTGGTGTTTAATTCTAAAAATGTATCGCAAGGTGTGGTTTCGTATTAAAAAAAAAAAATGAAGCTGGCCCCCCTGTCCCAGACATGGGGCCGGTAACAAAAATCGGCCCCATTCTAAAATAAGGTCTGATTACCACAGATTACCGAACATAATTTTTAATTTACTGAGAAAGCCCTTTCGAAAGATATTAGATATTCAGGGGTTTCCAGACTTTACACTGAATACAGAAAGTTGGATGCCATTTGCAAACAGTTAATACACTCACCGGAAGAATTAACCGGACACTTCCTGTTTTCCCCTTTAACACCGTGTATTTCCATGCGGCTGCAAAAGGTTGTAACTTCTACTGTAGATAACTTTTTTATATGACTTTTGTTTTGTATAAAAGAAAACAGATAAGGATTTACACTCATTATAAGAAAAAATTCAGGAAAAATCATTGCAACTCATGGAAAGAAAAATTTAAAATTTCAATTTACCGTATTTTTGAGATTTTTGAAACATCCTCAATGAATTGTGTTTTTTTTTAAATCCTTGTATTAGTAGGTCATGTTGAAATTGAAATCTTTAGGTTTTTGTATTTTTAAGAAAAATCGAATGATAAAAATAAAACAGTGAACTGAGTGTGTTCTAAATAAAACACCTCTAAAATTCTGTGTTTTGCAAGTTTACATTTGTCTTTCCATGAGTTGCAATGATTTTTCCTGATTTTTTTTTCTTATAATGAGCTTAAATCCTTAATCTGTTTTCTTTTATACAAAACAAAAATCATCGGAAAATGTTATCTACAGTAGAAGTTACAACCTTTTGCAGCCGCATGGAAATACACGGTGTTAAAGGGGAAAACAGGAAGTGTCCGGTTAATTCTTCCGGTGAGTGTATTTAAAAAATAAAATTTGCATCAAAGTATTTCTTATTTAAGGAACTTTCCAAAAATGTATCGCAAAGTAGTGCTTCGTTAAAAAAAATGAAGTTGGCACCCCTGGCCCCGACATGGGGGCCGGTAACAAAAATCGGCTCCACTCTAAAAGAAGGTCTTACTTACTACCTCAGTTTACCATACAATATTTTATCTTTACCAAAGAAGCCATTCGAAAGTTATTTAGGGGTTTCCAGACTTTTGCCCCAACCTATGTACAAAATTTCATCAAAACCCGTTCTTTAGTTTCCGAGATTTGCTCGTTATAAGGATTATTTTTAACAGACAAACACAAAACCAAAGTTGCTCAGAAAGTTATGAAACGACCAGAAACATGAAAAAAATTGAAATCGGAGCAAAAAAATTTATTATTATTTACAAAAACGAATACAATACTTCCGATTTTTAATATTAGAAATTTCTCGGAAGTAATTAACCCTCTTCAATACCAGAAGAAAAATAAATCATAGCTTCATCACAGTTTATGAAATCATTTGTACAACACTAAAAAATTGTTTTACAAGTTAATTGCCATGAGACTCCATTTGAGATCTCATCCATTGTCACAACCAGGCCAGGCCAAGGCGAATTTTGGGTGTCTGCATAACCATGGCTTTTTGAATAGATTTTAAATGGATTCTTATTGGTTTTGGCTCTGAAAAGTCTGAGATGCCAATTGGGATCTCAGACTTTTCTAGTAATCTAGTAAAACCGGGCTATGAGTTCCCAATTGGGATCTCATAGCCTGGTCGATCAATACTTTTTGCTTGAAACAACTAAGTGCTGAGTCCCCATATGGAGTCTCAATACTCAAGTTTAGCCATAGTCTTGAGATCCCAAATGGAGTCTCATGGCCTGGTGGTGCAGACCATGATTTTTGGCGTGGCGGTTAACTTGTTAATAGCAAATTTACACTTCACAGCTCTTGAACCAATTTCTATCTTGTTTATTATTGAATTTGACTGCATATCTATATTTCCTAAAACTTGCTAGAGTTTGTCCTTTTTACGACGAATTAAATTTACAGACTAGTGACCATTAAACTATGTATCTAAATAATAATGGGTAACAAAAGAATGATTGGTATTAATAAAAGAGAGCAATAACTACTTATCTGAGAATCAATTACTTATGAACTATGATGGCAACATCCTTGTTAAGAAATTACATAATGTATATTGTAAATCACCTGAAGTCCTACTAATTGTGATTCGTTTTGAAATCCACTGGAAGGAATTAATGTAAGCTAAATTTACAACAAAAAATAGAATTAAAATAACAATTTAAGTTCTTACGTATTTAAAAACGTTTCATTTCATATTTATCTAAATAAATTAAAAATACACTGCCAATTATGGACTCAATATTTCCTCGTGATTGGTTCACATTGCATATACTTGGTAATTTTGAGATTTTATACTAAATTACTTGTATGTCCAAAAAACTAACCAATTCTCTTCAAATTTGTTTTATATGAAGACCTTATTATTGCACTTTTTTGTCTAAAATTTCGGATTTTCTTAAATATCAGAGCTCAATCATATTTTAAAAATAATTACAAATGCAATATGTGAAACACTAATACACATATATGTACACACAAAATTTCATCAAAATCGGGTGTGTGGTTCACGAGATATAAGCATATAAGTAAAAATTTAGAGGTCAGGCGCTTGGTCTCTTTCTTCTAGAACCTCTTGTGCGAAGTTGATGAATTTAAAATGAGAACATCTACAATACGTCTCCAATATGTGTACAAATTTCGTTGAAATCCGTTCAGTAGTTTCTGAGATTTGCGTGTTATAAGGAATGTATTTAACAGACAAACATATAGACAGAAAGTCAGACAGACAAAAAAACCAAATTTGCTCAGGAGGTTATGAAACGTCCAGAAATATGAAAAAAGGAAGAAAAAAAATATTTATTTATTTTACAAAAACGAACACAATACTTCAAATTTCTAATATTAGAAATTTTCGGGAGTAATAAACAATATATGTATGTCCTCTAATGTTTATATCGAATTATTCTCTTTTCAGCGATGATCAAGAAATAATTATCCACTCTGATGATGCATTTGCTCCTGTAGGCTATTTGAATTTGAAAAATATCTCTTTATTGGATAAAGTAAGTTTATCTATTTTATAGTAATGGCAATTGTGCTCAGAGTCACTATTATTTCGGGAAAGAGTCCATTTATAAACATTTAACAAAACAGAAAAAAGTTGAAAATTAAGAACCACAAAAAATTAGGTACAGGATAGGTACAATATAAAATTTAAGATAAAAATGACAAAGAAAGTAGAACTAAATAATAAGGCACATGACTATAAAACCAAGGTAAAGAAATAATGTTAATATTTTAGTACCAAATTGTAATAATTTTAAAAACTCCAGACTTTTCTTTGAATGTTTATAAAATTAGTTATTAAAAAATAAACGTTTACTAGGCAGGACCAATATGTTTAAAACATCACATGACTCTTATGCAACTAACCTCTGAAATTGAATTTTTTTTTTCAACTACATTGAAAAAAAAAACACAGATTGGTAATAAATGATTTATCTTGGTTATATGTATAATAGAAACCGATTTAATACCACGGTAATTTATTTTACAGGAAATCAAAAGTACAGAAGCTAATGAGAGTGAATTTACTCTCACATCTGAAAGTGTGAAAATCAGGAAAGATCTTGTTCGTGTAAAGAATCCTGATGATTATGTTCTTGATTTGGATGATAGTCGGGATCCCTGTGATTTATTAGAAGATGAAACTGCTCTCATAGATGAAATTGACGCGGTAAGCCTTTAAGTACTTACCTGAAGCAGTGGGCATGTGAAAAAATTAGTTATTTGCATATTATTAAAAGTAGGCTGTAAAAAGTTACTCTCTACTTTTTTCAAAATAAAATTAAACCTTCTTGGGGAAATTTTAAATTTTTAGTCATGCGTTTGGCACTAATGTCATTACCTTATCCGGTATTTATAACCTAATTCTTTATTACGAAATAAATATTTAATCTTTATATCCTCAGCTCACAGAATCATGTGAGAATTCTGATGTTACCAGCTACGAAAAATTCGAGCATGAATTCCGAGATTTAATGACTGCGTCTTCTAACGAACACAACTGGTGCTGGATAGGATCTGTCATTGGACGTGGTGAACAAATAGCAGACGCATTAACTAGTGCGCTCGACAAACTAAGTGGTAAGAAATAGTGGATTTTTATTTAATGACTATATTGACCGTACTACAACACAATCACACATTAAATACAGGGGGGACCATATAAAACGTTACACCCGTTAATGGTAGATTACGGACGCTATTTCCAGCCCGGATCTGCAATCCGTTTTTTTCTGTTTCGCCTTCGTAACTGCACAAAGTGATTTTTAACATCTTTTCGAAGAAGTCCGACTTTTGCTTATTCTTCAAGTCAGTGCTTCGTATCTGTTTAAAATGAGTTTATTCTGCACGATTCTGCAGAAAGCCAACAAAATTTCGATGTGTCTATATGTTTTTGACATTTTCATGTCTTTGCTCTGGCACATAACCAAAATTATGTGACGAAATTATGTAACGAAATTATGTAACGATATTATGTAACGATATTATGTAACGAAATATTGAATTGTAAAGGGAGAGAAGAGGGAAATGTGTGTCATGCGCACAATGGCGAAGTATTGAATTGTAGAGGGAGAGAAGAGAGAAGGTATGTGTCATGCGCACAATACGAAATTTGGTCAGTTGGGTTTTGGACCTTGAATAGTAAAGATGAAAATGTCCCAATGGTTGCAGACTCGTATGCAAGCGTTTTTTAAACAAAAATTTAACATCGCTTTCAACTGCATGGTCATATCAGTAGTCACCGTGTCAGAGTGAGTTAGCGCGCTAGGCATTGTACGCATGGTGACCTGGGTTCGATTCCCAGCGGGGCAGGAATTTTTTTATGCCCGATCCTACGAAGTCGAGTTTGCCGAGGGTTTGCTCAAACCCTCGAGTTTAGCTTCCTACCAAGTTTAGTTCCGTAACCCTCCATTGATTTTGTGCGTATTTGGCGCTAGTGCTCAAACTCTCGGATCAAGAGAGAGTTTACTTCAGACCCGGGCTCCTATTGGTTCATTTTCGCGCGGCCATTTTAATAATTTATTATCACTTTTCAAAGAAAATACTGTAGGTATTTTTACTTTCCTTATCCTATATTGAGGAATGGTTTTTATGTTGTAATATTTTCAATATTAAAATGGTTATGAATTAATTCTAAAAATAATTCAGAGAAAGTTTATAATCTTCCTTGTTTGGAGAAGATATTCAATTATTTTCTGTTCAGGTGTAAAAAAAAAAATATGACAAACCAAACCGTAAAAAACAAAGTGGCATTTTTACGGTTTGGTTTGTCATATTTTTTTTTACACCTGAACAGAAAAAAACATATAGACACATCGAAATTTTGTTGGCTTTCTGCAGAATCGTGCAGAATAAACTCATTTTAAACAGATTCGAAGCACTGACTTGAAGAATAAGCCAAAGTCGGACTTTTTCGAAAAGGTGTTAAAAATCACTTTGTTACGAAGGCGAAGCCGAAAAAACGGATTACAGAGCCGGGCTTGAAATAGCGTCAGTTATCTACCATTAACGGGTGTAAACGTTTTTTTGGTGCACCCTGTATACAATTCATCTATAAAATCAAGAATTTATTGAAAATTCCGGTTTTGTAGGCGTTCACTAAATGGCCTCTATCTTTAGCATGATAACGTAAAATTGTAACACCACAGATTGACATTGGTTAACATATCACGTCCCGTAGTCGTAGATTCGATGGGGCTAGTGTTTTAATATAAATGATGGATGTTCAATTCTCCAATTTATGACTGCTTAATCTTGTAATAGAGATAATGTACTTTTGAGATTCCAATGATATAAAGGTAGATCCATGGATCTACATTTTTGTTTCCTCATCTTAATGATTTATGAAGTCCTTGTATGATGCTTAGTAAAAACATCTCTCCTTGTTTTATCTTGAAATATTATTTCCTCTTCTCATTTTAGCCTTGCTTGATAGTAAGAATTTAACAGTCAAGAATGTGATATGTATAACGTTGTACATCAAAAATATGGCCGACTATCCTATTGTAAATAAAGTTTATTACAAATACTTCAATCACAACAACCCACCGATTCGAGCTTGTGTTCAAACCATACTTCCTGTCAACATGCCTGTTATCTTAGATGCTGTGTGTAAAAATCAAACGGAAAAGAACCCAAATTTCCTTCATGTACAAAGCATCTCACATTGGGCTCCTGCTAATATCGGCCCTTATAGCCAAGCTGTCAGGGTAAGCAAACTCAGGGGAGTATTCATGGGTTCACACGTTCTAAACTTGTGTCAAGGTTATACAAATTTCAAAACTAAGAACCTTAAAGTATGAACAGTAAGAAGAGGCAAAAAAGATGGTAATCACTAGCCTTTACATAACATTGTTTCTGGGGGACTTTTTCATTGAAATTCTGATGTACTGCGTTCATTATTTAGAACTGTTGCATCCAAAGAGATATAATTGAAAACGCGTTATAAATTATTAAAATATGTTTTTGGGGACATAAGGACACGCCTTCAAGTCTTCACGAAAACATTTTTTGTCATTTTTAGTACTCCTTACCTATTTGAGCATACATAATATGTATATATTATATAACTGACTGAAAAATCCAATACTTATTAAATCCATGTCCACTGGAATTTCAGAAGTGCAACAAGAGCTGTCTCTTTTTAATGTTTTAATGGTTAACCTAAATTGGTTTTTAATTCTTAAATTAGAATTGTGGAAGCCCTTGAACGATTATAATAGAATAAATCAAAAATATAAATCATAAAACAAATGGATTAATTAATTCTTGTTCATACTACACCCAGGTAAATGACATCATCTACATTGCGGGAATGATTCCTCTGATACCCGGAAGCATGCAGTTGCTGGATGCTGGTATTCTGCAACAATGTAAACTAGCTCTGCGTCATGTTCATCGTGTTATCAAAGCCATGGATCCCAACACTCATATCCGAGATGTTGTCATGGTAAACTGAAAATATTATAAACAGAATTTGCTTTCAGTGTATTGATAATTATATCCATGTAGTGGCTAATCTATAGACTCATTCCATCAAGGAATTTAACTAGCATAGTTTCGAAAATAATAACCAATCACATTACCTTTTCTCTTAGTTTCTGAGATTTGCACGTTGCGTTGTAAGAAATGCAATAAACAAATAGACAGACACGGAACCATGTCCAGAAATGTGATTTTATTTAAATTGGAGCAAAAAAGATTTTTTTTTCCACTAAAATGAACCGATATCTAACGTGCTGCTGAGGTGAAATATGATCAAATATGTACAGTGACATTTTGTCATAAATAACACCTTCAAATATCTTTGCAGTTACGTTTAAATTACTAATGGGTCGATGTCCTGATATGTCTTGTTCTCCACTTTTCTTGGGAACTGGAGTTATAATGGATTCCTGTAATAAAGTAGGAAACTGACTAGTTCTAAGGATAATATTAAAAATAATAGAAAGTGGGATTTTAAAGTACTCCACACACTGAGAGAAGATAAGTGAGGGAATACCATCAGGACCAGGTGGTTTATTAATGGACATCTTAGCTATTTCCGTCACCACATTTGATTGAGTAATATCTTCTATGTGAAAGAGATCGGTATGATGTGAAGTGTCGGGTGAAAAGAGGGGTGGGGTGGGGTTATAAGCGTTTATGAAATGATCAGCAAAACTATTAACAATTTCTTCTGGATCAGTTAGGATTAAGCCTTTGTAGGTAAGAGTACGCTTAGCGCCATCAGTAGTTTTATCTTTTGTTTTAAGATATGACTGTTTGATTTACACTACTTAAATCCAACTGGCGTTAAAAAGTACCGAAGCTACTTTAACAATTCATGCTGCAGCTGGTTTCGAACCCCTATCTCATGAACTGTGAGTCGTACGCTTTTGAAACTAGCATCAATCAATTTTTGGGTCAAAATACCCCTGGGTCCCCTTTTTCATTACTTAGTTACTTACTGGCAACTTTTGAAGCTCAAAAAACTTTAAAAGTTAAAAGTGATCACTCTGGATAGATTTCTTCTAGCCAATTGTAAATTTAAGACAAAGAAATTTTGTGTGATTTCAGGGCTTCTGTTTTGTGACAAACAAGCTGCACATCGATGTTGCGCGTAGAGAATGGGAAAAACGTACCAACAATGGCATCATTGACTACATTGTGGTGACAGGATTACCTCGGAATGCTTTGGTAGAGTGGTTTGTCTGGGCACACCGCGCTAACAATACCTTCCAATGTGAGTATCTTGACTTGAATAATTGTAATCCTTTATTTGCTAAGTGACATTTCAAATATTTTAGGATCTCACATGTTTATTTTTTCAAGATTTCAGTTTCCTTGTCAAAATATATGTCGTGGTCAGCTTGGTTCGGTATTTCTCAGAAGCTCAAATATATTATTGACTTTTGGAAAATCAAATATAATTATGTCCCACCAAAGTTGGACACTTCAAATTACTCAGCCCCTGATGGAGTTTTTGAAAAATAAAAAACCCAATGGTACCTAGATGTCTTAATTATGCGCTACTAGTTATGGTTATACAGTGTGTTTCAAAAGTTTGAAAAAGGTGCCAACTTTCGATTTTTAAATGGGTCAACCTGAATTTTATTTGATAATCATACTTCTAAATTGTTCCTGAGTACTTTTTACCACTGAAATTTTACATACAGGGTGTTTTTTTGTTTGTTTTTTTTCTTACCTACTTTTTTTAATTTCGAATAACTCGATTTTGAATATTTTTTTTATAACGTCAATCGTTTATGTTTGTATGACGAAAACAAGTGATTTCAATTAGAAAAAAAATACAGGATGGTCATTTTGGCCATCCTGTGAATTTTTTATACAGGGTGGCCAATATGGACATTGGACATTGTTCACCCCTCAAAAAAAAGTTTTATTACCTTGGTGTACCGTTCAAAATTAAAAAAAATAAAGGTAGTTGTGTCCCGGAACCGCTTTCACATTACTTCAGGGTACTTTACCTTTACAACCATGCCTTTCCGAAAACGGAAAATTTTTCAGCTTCAGCCGGGATTCGAACCCGCAATCTCCGGGTCATGAACCAATGTTCTTAACCACTGAGCCACGGAGATCGCTCAGTGGTTGTCTTTTATGTTAAAATTTAAGTATGTATTAACTGTGGTACAAGTTTATGTGATGAATATATCTTTTTGAAAAAATTGTTTCTAATCACCATAAAACTGATGATTCCTTTCATATTACTCAGATGAAGAAACTGGCTACTGCTTGAATGATCATCACCATGTATCTCTGAGAAGACGTTGGAATTATGACAATTCCGTCTCCGCCATTGTTTGCTATGTTTCTAATGGTAAGTAATTTCAAATTGTACACAGAGTGTCGACGTTTAATGTGCCCCATAGGAAAAAAACACGTAAAAAATGTTTTCGGGCCTCAAAAGTCGTACAGAATAGAGAACCCCAGGGGTAATTTGTTCCGAAAAATCATTTAGCCCTAGTTTACAGAGAATGACTTACAGTTCACGAGATATTGGTTCGATACCGGCTCCTGAATGAATTATTAAAATAGCTATTATGATTATTATTATATGACCTGGTTGTAGGGTTTCATTTGAAATTCCATACAATTAACCCTGCAACCTAGTGAGATCTATTGTGTTTACTTTTTAAATTGTATTTATTTGTTTTATGTATATTTCAAAAGTGTGGCTGGGGGACTATAAATAGGGAGTAGACGAGCTTGGTTCTGGGGGTCCTTGTCAATTATTAGCCTCCTTGTAAAGGCAGTGGTAGAAGTGCTGAGTCATTCCTCCACTGTCTGGCTACCATCGTTTACGATGACGCCACCCTGTGATGATGATATCTATATTTGTATATTAAATTGTACCTATATTTCAGAGTATTTGAACTTAAAAATTGAGGGTTTAATTTTAAGCACAAAACATGATTTTCTTTAAGTTTTCTTTCTGTCGCAACTCGTCTCATGAGTGGAAATCAAACCCATATCGCCCGTGCCCTATTCTTCAAAACTTCCACTTTCCACTTCGCAAAAAAAAAAAATTGGATAGTTAAAAAACTTCCTGTTCCTGGTTTTTTTTAGGATATTTCCAACTTTACCTCACAGTTAGAAGTAAACTATGCACTTTGCGAAGTAAAAGTGGAAGTTGATAACTTATCAAATGTCCGTTAAAAAACAGCCGCGATCAAAATACCTGCTGAACATTATGATGTTCCTTATTTCTTCCTTTTCCTCTAAATACAAAGTCGTACATGTTATTTCGTTAAAATTAAAATAAGAAATAATTAATTGAACGAAAAAAATTGAATGTGGGCTTCTAATTATAAATTATGTAATAGCAAATTGTATTGGAAAGTTCAAAAATTCAATTTGGGAAGAAAAAACACCTCCCAACGTTCCATCGAAAAAAGGACGCATTTCTCTTCGAACTTCGCAAATTGAATTGTTTGAGAAACAGAAATCCATAAATGGAGAAGAAAGCTACGCATTTTGACTTCTACCTCCACTTCGCAATTCCAACTTCGCAAAATGTTTGAGGAACAGATTTTGGAAAGTGGGAGTGCGAAGTGGAAGAGACTTTGTGGAATAGGGCCCTGTGTATGATTCAACCGATTTTTCACGTACATTAAATTATTATTTACTGATTCGGTTAGAGAACCATCAGAACAACTAGGTTTAGCTCACGCCGCTACAGCAACAACAATTAACTAGTAGTAATATAAATTAAAATTAGCTGTCGTCCATGAACATCAAAATTTGTCTAAGAATTTATCTTTTGTTTTAGGTCTCTCACTATCAATTGGCAATGTTGCACAACTGACATTGAATCAAGAAGAAGATGAGAACATGAAAATATTGTCAGAATCAACCCTCCTAGAAATAGTTCAATATGTCCTTTCAAGACTGCTGCATGAAAATAAACAATTATCATATGTAGCAAACTTCAAAATCTTCTATAGACCTAGTGTCGTGAATCCTTCTGTGATAGCAAATGTATTCGAAAAATTTCTTGCAGACTACACCATTGTGCCAACTATAATTCCGGTAAAACATCTGCAAAATCCCAACACTATTGTTTCTATATGTGCACTTCGTCATTATTGAGGAGGAAGAAATCAGTCCGTAATGAAAAAATATTTCATATTCTTTGGTAGTAAAATAATGTATATTATTTTTTATGCTACCTGACAAACATTATCAATATTTTTTTATTCTGCCAGTTTTTATTAAACTACATAATATAGTCTTTTCTCAATCAAATGAAGAAAAAATCTGCACTGATAGGAATTCAAGCTCAGGGATCCCACTGTTGCTCCAGCCAGTTTATTAGACGTGTACCTTTACCAGGAGACCAATAGTGCAGATATGACAGTGCGTAGAAATATATTATGATTGTTCATTTTTTATCGGTATTCAATTTGAGGATAATGAACCATCATATTTTATTCTTTAGTTTTAAGTTTTGAGCATTGATTTATTTTAAGTTTTAATTTTTTAACTCTAAATGAATCACTCATTGTTATACTATTATTAAGTGTGATGGAATTAATTACTAAACAGTCTTACAAAAAAAATGTTTTGTAAACTGAATAATTTTGAATTACTTTGGATACAAAGCTAGAATTTAAAATACCTACTCTTTTAACTTTCATTTTAAATATTTATTCGACTGATTTAGGCTATTGATAATAGTCGAACCCAGTATTCAAAAACCTTTTCACAAAGTATCACAAACTATTTTTAAAAAGTAATAACGTTGAGCACTCAGGACCGATATTGGCCTTGGACTTACTTCAAAAATAGTTTTTTTTTAAATATAATGCTGTCAGAAATTTCAGCTTTTTATTCAGAGCTGTAAATTATCAACTAAAAATAGGACTTCCAAACACTGAATTATGATGTGTTTTGAATACGTAAGTATTAATACATTTTGATAGTTAAAAAAACTGCACCGAGACTAGTGCTGTACTCCATGTCACAAGTTAAACTGTGAGCAATTTAATTTAGGGAGCTGAAATTTTGATTTGTTGTCTTGACCGATGAGACAGTGCCAAAAATAAATTAAACACGATCTGGCCCCACTTTAGGATTTTCAAGTAGACTCACATTTCCTCTCTGGAGAGAGATATGAATGTGAAATTTTGTACAGACATGTATTTTAACTAGGTAGTTTTATAGTTAATTTTATTTATTTTTTAAATTGAAAGCGCTATTGAATCAAGCTAAATGCAGATATTTGACAAAACAATTTTTTTGTCTAATAAATACCATTAACTTGTGCTGCCCCAAGCAGCACAAAGATGGGCGAGATTACATAATTATTACATGTAGTAAACAAGAATGTCGAATTGAAAATTTTATCACAGTAATACTTATACCTAAGTATGTGTTATTTTATTACCTACTAATGATATTGTGGTTGTGTCATATCTTTGATTTTTTTCCAAGTCAGAATTTTTTAATTCATTTTGTTACCTCTCACAGAAAAAAAAACACTGCCAATTATGAACACAATACTTCCTCGTGATTGTTTCACATTGTGTACACGTGCGAATTTTGAGTTTTTATACTAAATTACTTGTATGTCCAAAACGGCTGAACCGATTTTCTTCAAATTTGTTTTATATGGTATAAAACCGTTTTTTCTACATTCTAAATTCTACAAAAAATTCTGTATCGGCAAGTCGTGGTTCTTATTTCTTGACTTTATTGTCCAAAATTTCGGATTTTCTTAAATATCAGAGTCAAATTATAATTAATTAAAAAGAAAATATATAAAGCCTGTGTAAAACAATAATATGCATATACATACAAAATTTCATCAAAATCGGATGTACCGTTCACGAGATATAAGCATTTAAGTAAAAAGTTAGTGGTCAGGCGCATGGTCTCTTTCACCCAGAGCCGCTTGTACGAATTCGATGAATTTAAAATGGGACCATCTACAGAATGTCTCCTAGATGTGTACAAAATTTCATCAAAATCGGTCAAGTAGTTTCCGAGATTTGCGCGTTACAAGGAATCGTTTTAACAGACAGACAGACAGACAGACAGACCGACAGACCGACAGACGGACACAAAACCAAATTTGCTCAGGAGGTTATGAAACGTCCAGAAATATGAAAAAAATTGAAATCGGAGCAAAAAAATATTTTTTTTTACAAAAACGAACACAATACTTCCGATTTCTAATATTAGAAATTTCTCGGAAGTAAAATGTTTATGTTTTTTTAATCAAATGATTTAGATTGATTTACTGTTTTCTTTATTCATAATTTAAAAAAGAGATAATTTAAACAATATCGACTTTAAAGTTTATCTATTGATCAGTTGGTAACTCCTCTCCCTTCATTACAATTGTGAGCAACTCTTTTAATGTCGATGTAGCTCTTCCCTCATTCCATAACATTTTGAATGTGAAATTATTATTAATACTTCAACTGGACTTCCTCTGTGATTTAAAAGTCTCAAGTTGTGTATAATCAATTAGTTGAGATATTTTTCCCAAAGGGTCTCTTCTCTAGATATGTTGCACTGATCCACTTAAAAATCCGACCATTTGCCATTTTCCCCTATATTTCCGTGTATTTCCATGCACCTGAAAAGTGATGTAACTTTCGTTGGAGATAAAAAGATCAACAACAAAAATTGTTTCATCTAAGAAAAAACAGTACAGGATTTCGACTCAATACAAGATTCATCCAGGAATGATCACTGCAACTCCAGCAAAGAAAAAAAAAAAAATTATTGATGTTTTAAAACATACTGTTTGTTTAATTTTTAAGTCAAATTAAAATCGAGTTCTTTAGGTATTGTGAAAGGAAAACTAAATATGATCAAAATGAACAGTACCCTGAGTATTTATTTATTCAAACACCTGTAAAATCCTGTGTTCAGTTTTTATTTTCTCCTGGAGTTAGGTACGTACCATGATTATTTCTGGATGAATTTTGTATTGAGTGTAAATACTTATTTTTATTATTATTTTTTTTTTTTTCCTTCTTAAAAACAAAAAAAATTCCAAAGTTTTTATCTAAAAACGAAGTTAAATCACTTTTCAGGTGTATTTGGGTCATTGTATATTCACTGTAACCTCCAAAACAATTAATTTTGTTACCCAGTCTGATTCAAAATATTTAAGTTCTGCTTAATTTATACAGGGTCCGCCAAAAAAAAAGAGCCATTCACATTATCTAAAAAACAGATTTGAATTTTGAAAAAATGCTCAACAAATGAATGGGAAATGAATCATTTTCTACTGACTTTTATTTTCTATCATTACCAAGGGCAGCCCCAGAAATGTCAACTATGGAATCTTAAAAGGAACGTTTTTTTTAACATCAACTATATTTTATTTATAAATAATAAATGATACACAAGAATTAAATAAAATTGTGTAGAATTAAATAAACCCACTAAATTGTGATTTAACAACACAAGGAACACACATTTATTTATTAATGAATAAATAATACATAAAAAAATCAACAAAAAAATACGGGCATTCCCGTATTTTTCAGAAGTATTTTTACTGAAACCAGGGACAGAGATATCGTAAATTTCATTTCAGATGTTTCGGTCATATTTTGATTGGAAGGTTTTATTTACAAAATTAAATAAATGTATTTTTGTACAAAAAAAATGTTGAAATTTTATGTCTTTCATATTATTAGCTTTACGCTTTACTAGGGGAGGTCTCAAATCTCTGGAATTTGAAGGACAAAGACCTCTATCCGCTGAAAGACCAAGAAAGAAATGTGAAGATGGTGTTAAGTCCATTCGCAGAACATTAGTTGAATTTTATTATAAAATTTGAACCGGAACAGAGCAAAACGGAACGGAACATCGGGCTATTTGATTGGTTGAAGATAATGAAAATATAACAAGGTCATTTCAAAGATCAACAGAAGTGAAATTCTTGTATTAGCTCATCTCATTTCAAAAATAAATTTAAAATGCAGATTCAAAATTTGGCGCTCTCATTTAATATTCCATTATCAAAAAGACGCAGAATGAGAACCAATCAGAAGCTAGAACATTCCGTTTCACCAAAAGGAACCCCGGCTCGGTTCCTCGGTTTGTTTACATTTTGAGAGAAACAGTGCATTTTATTAAGACTGTTCCGTTCCGTTTCGCACTGTTCCGTTTCAAAATGTATAATAAAATTTGATTATTGCTATGCATGGAAAATACTAGTTCAAGAAACAAAGCAGCCTCGCAGCTTCTATAGTATTCCTCAGCTTCTATAGTATTCTTCAGCTTCTATAGTATTCCTCAGCTTCTATAGTATTCCTCAGCTTCTATAGTATTCCTCAGCTTCTATAGTATTCCTCAGCTTCTATAGTATTCCTCAGCTTCTATAGTATTCCTCAGCTTCTATAGTATTCCTCAGCTTCTATAGTATTCCTCAGCTTCTATAGTATTCCTCAGCTTCTATAGTATTCCTCAGCTTCTATAGTATTCCTCAGCTTCTATAGTATTCCTCAGCTTCTATAGTATTCCTCAGCTTCTATAGTATTCCTCAGCTTCTATAGTATTCCTCAGCTTCTATAGTATTCCTCAGCTTCTATAGTATTCCTCAGCTTCTATAGTATTCCTCAGCTTCTATAGTATTCCTCAGCTTCTATAGTATTCCTCAGCTTCTATAGTATTCCTCAGCTTCTATAGTATTCCTCAGCTTCTATAGTATTCCTCAGCTTCTATAGTATTCCTCAGCTTCTATAGTATTCCTCAGCTTCTATAGTATTCCTCAGCTTCTATAGTAGATATAGAAGCTGAGGAATAGTTATTGTAGGGGAGGTCTCAAGGGGGCCAATTTTTTCATTAGTAATGTAAAAACTATCCTTTTTCAAGTATCATTTATAATTTGTACCCATCAAATGCAACGAGCCATGTCTCAATGTAAATTAAAGATCTCTTGAAATCAGGACATCAATTTAATGTTTAAAAAAATATGCTAAAACCTGCAGGCCTAGTATCCGACCCTGTTTAAAAAGTATTTAAATTAAATTGAAACAAGTCTTGTATCATTTAACTAGCTTTCAATAAATTAAACTCAAATAGGATATTTCTTACATTAAAAAAAAAGAATGACACCTTTCCTGGTAAAGCTTATGTTATAAAAAAGACACATAAAAAATCTTTCAAATGAAAAGACATGTGTTTAAAATTTTGTTCTTCAAAAACACAATGACAGAAACTTCTTAAATAGCCTGGGTCGACTGGGAGAGTTTAATTTGAGTAGTTGGTTTGTGAGTTTCCAGCGAATGGAGGGTAAAACCCCCCTCGTGATATGACCAATATGACCATGCAGATGAAAGCGGCGTTGAACCCACAAAATCCTCTTAAATGAAATTTACGATATCTTCGGCCCTGTTTTGAGACAAAGAAAAACAGCAGAAAATGATTCTCCCTTGATATGGCACACGTATAGCATTTTCGAAAGTCGAATCCGTCCACTAGATATTTTGAGTTGTTGTTGTTGTTGTTGTAGCGAGCTTGGCTACAGCTGGAGCTGGAGTGATGGTCTCCAGCCAACTTTATTTCAAAGTTGGCTCGTCCTGAACCACATATTTCTATGTGCGATCAACCATCATGAGAACTTGGACTTTTTTTATAAGCCATTAAACCCTTTTGAAACTGCAAGCTAGCCTGGCTTGTCAGGTTTGGCTAGTCTGTTCTCTGTTTATAGTCCTCTAGCGAGACACTGGTCTTCTCCCTGTTTAACGTTGCCCAGCCAGACTAGATATTTTGAGTGGCTCTTTTTGGCGGATCATGTAATTATTGTTTCATTTTATGTTTATTTTCAAAATATATTTTTGATATTTTCTAATTTTTGCTTACTGTCTTAAATTATTTAATGTGTTAATTTTCAAACTACTTATCCCTTGTGTGGAAGTTGTCGTGCAAAATCTAAAGTAAAGGATAAATATTTAAAATTGTGTTTTCATCAATTACGTACATTACAAGTAACAATGAAGAAATTTCCAAGAAAAGTCTATAAGAACGCTAGCTAGTCATAGACCAGGGCTTCCAAAACATTGTCAACAGAAGTTCGTTTGTTTGATTTGTGTACCGACTGCTCGAGATATTTAAGAAGCAAAGATTGTACAATGTACATATTACACAAGTGAAAAATATAAACCACTAGCTGAATCCCGGCACTTTGTTGCCGTTGAGGTTATTGCCCGTGGCCGTCCTATTTAATACATTATTGGACCAGAAAATCCCGATATCTTGAAAATGGTAATAGATATTTTAATTTTGATAATTTTCCAGGTAGTTTGACGGTGGTTCATGGGGGGTCAACTCTCATGAAAATTTCAATATCTGTTACCTTTTGGACTGTGGTATTGTAAACAGACAACTCCTAAGAGGACATAGTCAGTTAGACACGCACAGATTTGAGTTTTATATACAGAGATTTAAATCAATAAAAGATTTAAATTAGAGCAGACGGACCCTCGCACTGGCTGGTTTACCAGACTGCATGGCGTCGGCAGCGTGTTGTTACAGAGACAAAGGAGAATACATGGTGACTGGAACTGAAAAGACAGGAGCACTTCCTGTTAAAAATTTAAGAGAAAAAAGCTACAAATGAAAAAAAAAATCGCTAAGCCCATTATTATTTTTTTACTATTATATCACCCTTTTGAAAGTACAACAGAATTACACGTAATACACAGTGAAGAAAATTAGCAACGTTCATAAACCCCAGTTTAAAATCAAGCAAAACGCGATTTTTCAACCCCAAGAAGAAAAAAAAAACGTGAACGTACAATACTTACCTAGATTGTAGGGATTTTATTTGCAACATGATTTTGACCCTCTTAAAATCAAAATAAGAGGAAAAATCCATTTTATTTTTAATAATGTTCTATTTAACAATTTAACATTATTAAAACGAAGAAGAACAGCAACAAGGGAACTTTTTTCTACATTTTTGGCCGTGCCAATGAAAATAATTTCTCTCTATTTCAGTAGCACCCTTGTACGAAATAGTAAAAAAGTTAAAGAGCCGTTAATTTTGTTTTCATTATTTTTCAAAAACCATTACCGTCCAAGCTAGTTGTTTGATATTCGAGGCTAAATGCACAAGACCTCTTCACAATTGGTGTGGGTAGCGCAGCATTACTAAGAACCTCCTTTACTTTTCAAATTATTTTCTTCATTATCTGGTAATGCTGCCACTGGTCTTAAGATATTCGTAAAATAACTCCTCATTTTTCCTCACGAGATATGATTTCACCCCGGACATCCAAAATACATAGAGTAAAAAATGTTCTACCCATCTGGGATTCGAACCCAGGTCACTGTGCGTGCAAACCCAGTGCGCTACACCACTTGGTCACGGTGACTACTGACTAGGTATTAGGTGGCAAAAGGTGAGTTCGGTGCGAAGATTACCCGCACCTTTTTCGCATGTATGAATTCGGTGCCGCCTAGAAAAGGTGATGTACGAGTTCGGTGCGGTCTTAATGATTTATAGATTGATTGTTTGTTTATAATGTATTAATCCTGCTGTTATTAAGTTAGTATAGATTATGTTGTAGACAGTTAAATTCAGCAAGACTATCCATTTCCTCCTTGAAGGCCATGCCTAGGGTTTATAGTAGGGTTAGGTAAAATAAAATGAAGGCCATGCCTTGGGTTTATAGTAGGGTGAGGTAAAATAAAATGAAGGCCATGCCTTGGGTTTATAGTAGGGTTAGGCAAAATACAATGAAGGCCATGCTTGGTTTTATAGTAGGGTTAGGGAAAATACAATGTAGGCCATGCCTCGCTTTTATAGTAGGTTAGGTAAAATACATTG
Source organism: Bactericera cockerelli (assembly GCA_024516035.1). NCBI lineage: Eukaryota > Metazoa > Arthropoda > Insecta > Hemiptera > Triozidae > Bactericera > Bactericera cockerelli. Next base: position 20,713,396 of record CM044967.1, on the reverse strand, counting down.
AAGGCCATGCCTTGGGTTTATATTTATAGTAGGGTTAGGTAAAATACAATGTAGGCCATGCCTCGGTTTTATATAGGGTTAGGTAAAATACATTGAAGGCCATGCCTATGAGGAAAAAAATACTATAATTACCTGATCATCAGGCCAGGTACCAGGGCACCGAATTCATACATGACCTTTTTTCAATCGGACCGAATTCATACATGACCTTTTTTAGAGGGGACCCAACTCAAACATTTTTTTATTTTTCGCACCGAACTCGTACATAGCCGTATAGGTACACTGGTACATTACAGGCAGGTACATACATAATATATCTTCCATTCTAATGTTCTTCTTTGACAGTCTTCTCATTGATTTCTCTTTTTTCATTCCCATCAATTCTATTCAAAGGCAGGTTTTTAACACGGTAGGAACTCTGTTTAAAAAAAAAAACCATACCTTCTTAATAATTGCAATAATAATGTAACCCTTTACTTAGTTACGTTAGTAAATAAAATAAAGCTGCAAGTTGAATTTTCTTTACTCGTGACATTAAGTCACTTGCATCTATTTTTTAATTAGCTCCATCGAAAGATTTAATCGTAAGGATTTCCATGGTATATTTTTCGAGCTCAGGAACCTTTTCCGTCAACAGTGGAAATTAGAAAATCATTTTTTGTTAGTTCTGAATACACGAAACGATTCCTGACAAATTTTCAGACCCTTATTAAATTTATCCTGCTATATTTGTACTTGAAAATCCTCTTCCAACACTTTGTAGCAATTATATAAATAATATTCAAATTAGAACTTCACATTTAAATTAACAAACTTGAAAATAATAGATTGATAATTTTAGCTAAAAAATCCATTCGGTGGGATTTGAACTAAGTTAGTTAATTATCACATTTGTGTTGATTACAATCGTCACAACTACTCAAACTCGCTTTACAATTTTTTTGCTTAACTTGAGATTTGAACGACCGACCTCCATATTACAAGTCCGCCACCTTATCGATCAAGCTAGTAAGATTTGAACTAACGGATCCCTATGCCACCTGGATCACGCCTTAACCACCATGACCACCTCTACTACGCCCCTGAAACCTGAAACAGAGGCAATGAGGCTTTCTTTCCGTGAGATCATTCCTAGCTCCAAGTTAGGATCAATAATCAACATCCAGTGGAGCTCTCGTGTGTTCTCTTGGTCACACTTGATTATCTGTTTTCTATGTGACTTGTAAGATGTGAGATAGGTATGATGGGTTGTTGTAGCTGGAGCAGGTTCCGATCTATGATTTAGGGCCAGATTATAAAATCATGAAGAAATAAGTAAATGAAGGTGTCATAACTTATATCTCATGGGTAATAAATCTGACCCCTAACAGATTATACAATATGGCTAACATTATTACCCTCAAAAGCATGTAAGAAGAAAAGCTATTGATTTGGTATTGCTGTGATTTACTCTGTGTTAAAACCATCGAATATGGCCGATTTTAGGGCACAGGTTTTTTATTTATTTAAATAGTTGTCCCCCGGAACCGCTTACTTCAGGGGATAGGTTACTTATTTATCCATGATAAAGTCAGATTATGTTCAACGAAGACTGAGAAGATTATCTCTGAAGTCGGACTTTCCACTAATCACAGCGCGCCACATCTCAAATAGTAGGTACCGTGGTGAATAGAGCACCAGACTTGCACGCACGGTGACCTGGTTTCGAATCCACTTGAGCTGTAATTTTTCGGCTCAGTACTTTGGATGTTGGGACTTACCATAGCCTCCTGAGGACTTTTCGGGTAGTTATAGAGTGGGCAACGACCGTTGGCGGCATTACGAGATTAATTTTGGAATATGATGGTTGGTTGGAGAAATGATTATTAGCATTAGTTCTCGTATTGTCGATGCTACCCACTAAAAATTGTGACATAATAACACAAATAAGTATCTCTTTTTGTTTTCTTTTCTGAATTATCATGAATCTTGTTCAGAATTGAAATTTTAATTTTGTACATTTTGTAAATCCGCAAAGAATTTGCTACTGTTCCGATTTGTGTCTGGTTTGACAAATAATTTGAACCCAGTCATATTATTATTTTAAAATATACTATTGTCCCAACATATCCCCCCCTCTCCATTTCAAAATATGGCGATTTTAAAATGAACTATTTTTGGAAGGGTTTTCACTTGAATCACTGTTTGATTTTCTTGGCATGAGCTCGACACACGTAGGGACACTAAGTTACTCGAGACAGATGCTGGAAAATCCCTTCTGTTCTTTAACCCTACGAGCTTGTGACAGTATATAGGCCACACATGTACATAGGTCTATATACTTCTGTGTAATAGGGTTCTCGGTTATGCTTTAAATCACCCTTTCGTTTTTGGATAATCCCTTTTTTCGGCTCTATAAAAAAAAGCTAGGGAAGGGGGTTTGTAAATTTTCTCGTGCCGTACCTTATTTTTTTTATTTAATAATATAAAAAATAGGCCTCATTTTTATTTTGTTTCTTAGCCGAAGCAGTTGAGTGTGTTGATTAGAACAGTTGTGAGCAATTCGATGAAATATGTGATTTTAAGATTTTAACCAAGTATAGTGACGGTGATTAATTAATTCGAAATTTAAAAATTGCATAGGTACATACCTAAGTAGTGCTTAGTCTTTTCTGGCAGATTAGAAATGTCCTCTCCCTACCTATATATTTTACTTAGATACCTACTATCTCAAAAGATTCATGAAAAATACTTTTTTATTAGTTTGGAGTGTCGGTGTGAAATGTTTGCAACCATGTCGGTCAGTATATACCGTAACTCTAATCAGTTTCGTGAGTTAAGGCACATGAGATCCGCTAGGTCAGTATTACATACGAATAGGGTCCATGTCCATTATAAACTATGAAAATAAGGTCAACTATCGGTGTCGGCACTAAATGTAAGTAACAGCTACTTTCTATTTTCCCTATAACCCAGAAATGATGATCATTTCTTTTTTCCTAAAATTTCAATTTGTGTTTAAGTGTAAAAGTGCGAATATGTGTCAAGAAATGGATAACCAAGACGAACTTATTAACTTATCAAAATAACTAAGTAAGTACATATATATATTATATTTTCACTAGAATTTTTTTTGAGACTTAGGGCGAAATTAATAGACGAAATTGAGTTCATAAATTAGCACTGGTTTTCCCCATCTAAGACAGTACGCAAATTGAGACTTTGCGAAACAGAGGTATTTCCATGCGCGGATATAGGGGGGGGCACGGGGGGCACGTGCCCCCCCAGATTTTTTCGGTAAGCGGTGTTTCTCAAATTTCATTATACCTAATCCCGTTAAAAAAAAATCTCAATGAGTTAGGGGGGCACGCGCACCAAAATAATTCCCAATTCTAAAACTAATCCCGTTAAAAAAAAGATCTCAATAAGTTAGGGGGGCACGGGACCCAAAATAATTCCCAATTCTAAGACTAATCTCGTAAAAAATTTTTTTAATAAATTAGGGGGGCACGGGACCTAAAATAATTCCCAATTCTAAGACTAATCCCGTAAAAAATATCTCAATAAGTTAGGGGGGCACGGAACCCAAAATAATTCCCAATTCTAAGACTAATCCCGTAAAAAAAAAGATCTCAATAAATTAGGGGGGCACGGGACCCAAAATAATTCCAAATTCTAAGACTAATCCCGTAAAAAAAAGATCTCAATAAGTTAGGGGGGCACGGGACCCAAAATAATTCCCAATTATAAGACCAATAAGAAATAACTAAATAAAAAAGTTGTCAAATCGACACAGATTGTCCGAGAAACCTGAAATTTTACCTATAGGTCCATTTGGATCAGGGAATATATCTCCAGGGTTCAGCTACACGGGGTAAGGACAAAAAATGGATGGGTGACACAAAAAAATCACATTTTTCGACCGAAATGACATTTTTTTTTTTCTCAAAATTTGTCGTGACGGCGCCACGGCGGCGGCATATTAACTCAAAAAGAGTTCAAGTTTTCATTTGAGATATCAATCACGAAATTCTGATGAGCCGTTCTTGAGATACGTTGAGTAAGGACATAAAATGGATGGGTAAACAAAAAGTATTTTACGCTTTTTTGACCTGAATGACATTTTTTTCTAAATATGTCGTGACGAACTATCAACTCAAAGCGAGAGTGTTTTTGCAAGGGCTGGAGTCTTCATTTGACATATTGATCGCGAAATTCTGATGAGCCATTCTTGAGTTCCAGTAAGGACAAGAAATGGATGGGTGACACGAAAAATATTGACATTAGTGTGTCTATGTGTTTGTGAGTGTGAGTGTATGGGTGTGTGTGTGTGTGTGTGTGTGTGTGTGTGTGTGTGTGTGCGTGTGATAGGCTTGCGAAGCGGCGGGTGCAACCCGCTAGTTAGGTATATTGTGCGATTGTGCCCCCCCAGTACAAGAGGGCTATATCCGCGCATGGGTATTTCACCAAAACGTCTATTAATCTCTTCCTAAATGTTAGCTTTCTTAATCTCTCCCTAAATGTGGGCTTTCTTAATCTCTCCCGAAATGTGGGCTTTGTTAATCTCTCCCTAAATGTGGGCTCTCTTAATCTCTCCCTAAATGTGGGCTTTTGGGCCTCGTTCCAGAAAGCATTCTAAAAATCCCAAAATCTTCCTTTCAACCGTCAATTTTTAAATAATGCATTCAGAAAGTGCTTTATTTGAACTAAATAAGCCAGTTGAAGAGATTCGGGGATTTTGAGAGTGAGAGTGCTTTCTGGAATGAGCCCCTTGGCTCCGATGCCACTATGACTACGTGTCTAGATTTTCTCCTCTGTCAAGCGAAACCCTTAGCAATGAGCCAGCTTGCTGTAGCTGCTTAGGTCTCTCTGTTCTGCCCCCTGTTAGACGGACCCCACTTTTCTTCCTTAGAGAAATCTTCATTTTCGTATTGTTTTATTGAGACATGAAAGGTGAGGAGGAGTTGCTTGAAAATAGTTGTGTCGATGACCAAGTAGGTTACGTACCAATGGTTGAGTCAGGGAAAAACGTTCTTCAATCTAGCAAGAATGATATTGTTGTCTTCACAATGGAAAGGAATGAGTCACAGAGTGATTGACAGCTAGCAGCTATTTAGCCTGGGACCAGGTATCTCGCTCTTTTCCTTCCAAAAATGAAACCTATTCAATAAAAAATAGTAATAGCATTAAGCATTATTAGAATGCATTCGGCCATATTTTTTCCAGGTAAGTGTTATTTATCATCGCTGTTACTAATATATCAACTACCATTCTACGATACACTGTTATTATTTTACAGCGCAAGGTGTTCCAAAAGTAACTTCCTAACTTTTTCCGGTACAGTATTTGTATGATTTTTCAGGGAAAGGCTGTACTTTTGAAAACTGAGATTAAAACTGTAGGTAAAAAAGTTCAATTGATAACAATTTATATCAGTAGTCAAATAATCTATCAGTAATAGGGTAGATACTCCCAATATCAAAACCGTTCCTAACACAATTTCAAAATGTTGATGAAGGAGATATCTTGAAAGAGGACGTCTCGCTAGAGGACTATAAAGAGAGAACGGACTAGTCCACCCCAAGAAACCAGACGAAAGCTTGCAGTTTCCCCAGGGTTTAATGGATAGAAAAGAAAAAGCCCAAGTTCTCACGATGGTTGATCGCACATAGAAATATGTGGTTCAGAACGAGCCAACTTTTCCACTTGAGTTTGGCTGGAGACCATCAGACCCCCAGCTGTAGCCAAGCTGGTTACAACAACAACAACAATTGCAAATGTTATTTTTAGTGAATGATTGATTCTGCAGTAAATATATCAGAAAACCCCGTTTCCGCCATCAAAACCACAAAAAACGAACGCGAAAGACCTTAAAATCTTCAGTTGCAAGTGACCCAATTAACAAGTAGGTATATAATTTTTATTGGATTATAAATATCGTTTATACATATTTTATTTTCATGTTTTTTGAGGACTCCAAGTCACTCAACAGTTTTGACACATCGCAGTTCCTTAAACAGAAACTTCGATGAGGCGCGTGTAAGTTTATCGAGGCATGGCCGACTTGTAATGAAAACATAGTGTTTTCAATTGGCCACAATAGTTCAAGAAAAATTAACCTGACAAATAAAATACTGTACCTAATATTGCATATTGCTGGGGAAATCACAATATTACAATTTTTGATAGCCCCGCGAACGCGGTCTCATGTCCCATTGAGAACTATCCTTTTTTTTTATCTATTAATCATTCCGTTAGTATCTTGATCATAAGAAAAATAAACAAAAGAGTACATAGTTTCAAAAATAAGAAAGGTCACCTCCTTGCAAAATAAATATCTCTCACCACCGTAATACAGGTATCTGTGCCTATCTCACGGACAGGGAATTATTATTATAACCTTTCGAAGACGTTTCTGTCATGGTTGCAGGGTTTCAGTGGAAACTCCATACAATTGATATTGCAACCTAATGAGGTCTATTGTGACCATTTGAATCATTCGGGACGGGGGTTTTACGCTCCATTTGTTGGGAATCGTAACAGCTACCCACATTAACCTCATCCAGCCTGGGTTGGGCCGGAAAGACCAGCCTCACGTGTTCGGAGAGAACAGAATTTCTCGTTGGAATATTCTAACCACCCCGGGATTGGACTCAGCAGGATTTGGAAACCCTTCCTAACGCCAACTCCGTTAAGAGAATCAAAGTTTTGAGTTAACGTCTTTTGGCCCAGCCAAACTGGAACCTTATCTGTTTTTTTTTTTTTTTTTTTTGGTTTTTTTGGTTTTTTGGTTTAACATCACTTTCAACTGCATGGTCATATCATGACGAGGGTGTTACCCTCCATTCGTAGGAAACTCACAAACCTGATACCCACATAAACCTCACCTAGCCTGGGCTGGGTCGAAATGCCAGTATCACGAAATCTTCACGTTGCTTAACTTCGGTGATCCTAAGAGGACTGGTGCATTCATCACAGCATGGACGCTGGCCGGTGTATCTGCTTGACATCCCCGGAGGGCAGAAACGAGGAGACGTTACTCCAGAGTCCCGATGGAAAGAGAGAAACTACTTGCGGAGCACCGTGTAGCATACGTTCAGCCATTTTGTAGTAGGTGCCTGGAACCGGGATTCACAGGCCTCTGATTGGCTCGGGTTCCTGTGAGAAGGGGGAGACTTGGAGTACCCAGAGAGATCCGATGTGAGACTCACCTGATGTTTTCATTCCTTCTTCACAACAAATTCCTGGTGTATTTTTGGGTTCAATCAAGTTTGGTGATGTTCTCCACAGGATTAGTTAGAAGTGACGTGATAGAAGTTAGAAGGTAGGTTGTTCCCAAGCAGTAAAGGCTTTAGGTATTGTTTATAATGTAAGCTTACCGGCACAATTATCCGCCCATTTGCTGAAATTTTACTTATTCTCTTTGCTTTTTCCCAAACCTACTTGGAAAGGCAAAGATATTTAATTCCGGACTAAAGTTAAAGATACATTCTGTAAATAAAATTTCCGGATATTTTTCTTCTCAAAGAAATCTACTTACAGTGTGGTTTTACACACTAACTAGGAATACAATGTGAAAATCAAAGACAACAGAGGAAAAAAACCAAAATCACCCCATATCTACAGAAGGATAAATTGAAAATCCCAGGAATTTATATTTTTCATGAGAAAAAAAAGACTTGGAAGAAGAAATGGTTTTCCAGAACACCAAACTCTTCAAATCCTGATTTTTCAAGTTCTTTTTTCCTCTCTAGGGGTTAATTTTATTTATTTCTTACAGAATTCTGGGTTGGTTTTTTATTTTCCCACTGTGGGCTTCTGGTAGTGATATTCACATGTCCTGTCCATAGAAATTGGCAATATAGCTTTTAGTAATTTTCTATGGAAACAAAAATATCCGCAAAATTTAACTGCAGAAAATTATGTCAAATTAAGACTGTATTAACAAATCAGTTATAAACAATCACCAAATGGGCCAATAAACTGTCGAAAAGTAAATTTAAATTGATAATCATTTTAAAAAAAAAGTTTCATTCAGTACATTTATCCGTAGATATAACTGGTTATTGTATGTCCCTTGCTGTCAGGATATACAAATTATACAAAATATCCTTACGATTATTACGAACATCATGGTCCGGCGGTGATTTTCATAAGTAAGTACCTGCAATGATATTATTTCTTTTTAACAGTTAATAATATAGACTATATATTTTTAGAATAATAAATTAACATAATATTTTTTTTGAATCATAGAATATAAAACAGCTTATCCAGAGCAGAAGAATGAGGCACCGTGCCCATGACACATGCCGCATTCCACTTCTGGATAGCTTGCTGATCCGTTGTTTGAGATATTCAGATGATCTCGGTTCACAAGTCTGAGTTGCCAGATGTTTTCCTAAATCTTGCATTAGTATAGACTTAAAACTAGTAAAGCTCAAGGCCCAGGGAATGTATTCACCCATTCATTAGAATTTCGCGTGTCCAAAACCGTCGAGACCGAGAAAATTCAGTTTTTCAAGATTCTTCTCGCCATGTATGTAAAACTAAGAGAGTAAGAAAACTGGACTTCTACTGATCGAATTTATGACCGTTTAAAATACGCGTTTGCCATACGGATGTGGAAGGTCCCGGATTCGAACTCCAGAGCCGACAAAATAAATTGTTACAGTTGTTTGTAAGGATTACCTTCGTGTTGATCCAGCACCTAAATAGGAAGTATTGTGTCACCTCTCGCCCATCAGAGAGCAGGCATACAACGGAATGAGCAAGCTACTGTACAGTGTACAGACCACAAGAGTCTATAGTTAAGTAGCTGCTATTTCATGGCTACGAAATAAAATGGCTCTGAAACATTATTTTTTTTAAGCACGTGAAAACCACTAGTTAAAAAATCATAGAAACGTAGCCGTCACATGTAAGAAAGGAACGAACGTCTAGTTGTATTTTCTTTCAGTTTAAATGCAATTTTCTCTGCAGCATAATTTTTTCTATCATTGGGAAGTGGGGAAAAAAGTCAATTAGATTACAAATTCTGTTTCAGATAATTATTATTCAAATTAGTTATTAGTGAGATATAATACTCGTATATTATGCTTTACATAGTAAGTAGCTAAGTAGTCACCGTGGCCAAGTGCTGGGTAGTGGGTAGCGCTTACGGCTTGCACGCACGGTGACCTGGTTTAGATCTCCATTAGATCAGGATTTTTTCTGCTCTGTAGTTGGATGTCGGGGGTCTACTCATACCTCGTGAGGAAAAATGAGTAGCTACTTTGATGTGAGCAGACCAACCGTCGGGCATCTGAAGAATTTTTGGTTTCTTTCGACCATATTTTAAGACCAATTTGCTTTCTTATAAATCTGACTGCTGTTTTCTGTTTAACGCCTCTCAGCCAGACGTCTCTATAGGACTAGGTTGTTGTAACCAGCTTGGCTGGAGCTAGGAAGAGTGATGGTCTCCACCCAACTTAAGTTAAAATATTGGCTCGTTCTGAACCACATATTTCTTTATAAGCCATGAAACACTTAGGAAACTACGAGCTAGCCTGGCTTGTTAGGGTTGTCTGGTCAGTTCTCTATTTATATAGTCCTCTAGCGAGACACTGGTCTTCTCCTTGTTTAACGTCCCCCAGCTAGAATAAAAGGATTATGTAACATTAGTTGGTGGTTGTGTAATTTATTTAGTACAATAGTACACAGTTATTATTTATCGTATGGTTGTTCTATTACATAGATACACACACATCTCGAGAATTTGTACTATAGTAATCTGTACAAAAAGATACTTAAGAAGGTCTAGTAGGTCATGCATAAGCAGAACCCCTCGACAGCTTTTTCAAGTTAATTATTCTCTTCAGCAGGCAAGACTTACTTTATAGGCCATCAACCAATTTCTCTATTTAAATCTCTATCAAAATTTACAAGTTTTCAAAAATAAAATATAAAGATTTCAAAAGAATGATCAACTTTAATATTGTATTTAGCGAATAAAAAAGGTTTTTTGTATGTAAAATTGTATAATAATTACATACAATAATTGTGCATACAAATAGATTCGGTACCGCTTTGTCAGACCAAAAGCCAATAATACAAATTATTGGTGCCCTTAATAGGGGTCACCTAATAGCTATGAAATGTGAGCAAGTAGGAAAGATAGAAACCATAAACCTCACCATGCAAAGTGAAATAAAATTAAGAGTACATAATTATGTAGTTTTGTATTTCAGTATGTTATGTTAATTATGATCAAAGTTTCGTCAACAAATCGTACATAAGTAATAATTTTATAGCAACCCTTCAGATAATAGCTGGTGTGGGTTGTAGTCTAATTTGATAAGCATCAGAAAAACTGAGTTATGTACCTGTATAAAGTACTAATGTAGTTATGTACGTATCAGAACGTACCTGCAGAGCTGTTTCGCGCTATTTGGCTCTCTCCACGGGTGAGCAGTAGTTCTTGAACTTTCATGAAGAAAAAAAATAAGAGAAGTTTTTTTACATGTGCGTACATTTACTCAGACTAGAGATCAATGGACACTGGACAGCTCTAGAAGAGACCCTTGCCCCAGATGGGGATGTTATGGGCTCGAGATTTATGTACTATGTATATATGATTTATGTATGTACGTGATTTATGTACATTGTACGTACATTTATATCAGAACAGATCGGCGGTAGAGAAATGTCCACTCAGGATATTGCATGAACCTGAAATCTGAGCCTACTTGAGCTGGCGATGGCGGTGTGAATCGGATCAGTAATGCTGCATTGGTCATGGTTAATGACCGGAGAGGCACTGTAGTGTGACGTCACGCCGGGGGAATTAAACCGGCGAGGAGTCGTGCAGGTAGCACAGTAGGAACAAGGCAAGGGTGCTAATGAATGTTCTGATCCCATGGTAAAATATTCAAACTCTTGCATATGGGGCCGCATTATAAAACAGGAATAAATTAAAGATAAGCCAGACCCTCCCTCGATTTGGAGTTTCTGCCAATCACAGCGCACTATAGCCCGACTTGAGGTTAATCCTGTTTTATAAGTTAATCCAGCCGCATTGTAAATAATTAGGCCTGAAGCGCTTGGACAAAAAACACGAAACGAAACATGAGGCCTATTTTTTCTTTTGGATTAAAATTTTTTCAGGTTCGATATTTCCAAATATTTCCATTTATTCCAAGGTCAACTTCACCACATTCGTAAAAGAAAAATGCGTTTCGGTACTTAAAAGATAAACAATGGACAACCTATAAAAGAACTGGAAGCAAGAATTTCTACTTCCATTTTGGTTAACTTTGGAAGAGGAAATTTTTCCTCTTCCAAAAGAAAAATGACTTGCTTCCAGTTTGGTTCATTTTATTCCCGTTTGGTTAACTTTGGTTAGAAAGAAAAATACGGCTAAAGTTTGTTAGTTTTTACACTCGTTCCATTTTGTCTTGAGTTGTAATTAAAAATCGGTTTGATAAAAAGAAAAAGAATACATTTGTTAATTCTTCGGAGAATTTTGATCTTGGGCGATATTTGCTCAGTTATATCGTAAAATTAAGGAGCAAACTCACGTAAGCTAGTTGGTACTTCATGCACTCACTTCTAATGATTTCAGGCAGCGAAATTTCTGAACGAATAGATTGAGGGCTCTTATAATTTCGCCCTAATTTCCGAACAATTTTTCACATGAGAGTATCCTCTTCTCCCTCATTTGTCTCTATTACTTTGGTAAGTATTGCCAAGACAAATTAATCCACTTGCTTTAGTGGAGGCGCCATAGCACCACTGTTGTGCATTTTACCTTTTTTAGTGGAGGTGCCATAGCACCACTATTGTGCATTATAGTTGAAATATCACCAGTACTGTGCATTTAGCTTTTTAGTGGAGGTGCCATAGCACCACTATTGTGAATTATAACTAGGTTTAGTGGAGCGCCATAGCATCCATATTGTGCATTAGACTACCCACACTACAGCTCCAACAATATTGTGAAACATGTTCAATAGTGGAAAAAATCAAGGTTTTTAAACTTCAAGTTCACGGAATTTCAATTCTCGTTCGCTGGTTTGTTGCACAATAAGAAGGATACCCTGTATAGAGTGCGAATATACATTTAATTAATATAATTACCAAGTGATAGTACTTCGTTCCAACTTTAGATTCTTTATTATCAGATATCAGATATAAGGATTTGACCTTCCATTTGGCAAATATTATCAGTTTTCATCACTTCATTTGGGTTCTTGATTTTGGGCCTTGTTACAGCCAAACTTATTACTGGGTAAGGTTTGCAACCAAAACGAACCACAATTTAGGATTATATCATTAATAACTGATATAATACACATATTATATCAATATAAATCAATGAGTGTATTGCACCCAATTGGATGTTTGATAATATCCTCTTGCAGTGTCAGACTGAAGAGGCCTACTTAATGATGAGACTAGAGAACCGAAGAGGTATGTCAAAATTATTCGTAATGTACAACAAAAGATTTGATTCTACGATCAATAACATCGGATAGGTAATTACTTTTTTCTGAACTATGTAGACCTGGCTGCATGAAAGACCGAGGGACAAAAGAACGCAGACGAGAAGAAATATCTATGATTGTTCCGTCTCGGTGAAACAAATTGTTTCGTTGTTGTGCTGGATTATTTCATCCTAAATATCTAGTGGACTATGGAGCGGACCAATAGAGACCAGACGGGAGTTTGGTTTTTACTTTCAATGAGAATAAGCCATAGTGTAACAGAGAGAACCAATGTATTTATTTACACTTTATTAACAGGACATATTATATACAATACAAATAATTACAAATTAAAATACAATGTAATATAAAAAAAAAATATATATACATAATATATGTCCTAACTAAAGGGCGGGGTTATCTCTACGGCTGTCCTAACTGACCGTAGGACAGCCTTCAATTCGATGAGAAGATACCTAAATTTCATGTGAAAGATTATTCCGGAAGAGAAAAGCTTTGTGAACGCAGTCAACTGCAACAATGGTGATAGTCATGCTCTATATTGAAAATATAGGTTCACTACTCCACTTGGTAGAGGCAATGAGTCAACGTAACCCCAGTAGACCGTAGATGTTTATTCAAAAGTTGAACTGAAAAAATATTCTGTCTCAAGTAGAAAAAAGATTGGTATTGACGAGCAATATTTTTTTTTTTTTTTTAATTGTGCTTGGTATTTTCAAAACGATTTTTTTTCTGTTCATGAATAGGTACCACTGCTAAAATATTTTAGCCGATCACTGCTAAAAGAATAAACACTTCCATATCCGTGTCACCCTTGTTAGGGTGGAGTGTCTGTGCTTCGAGTTCTATGCTTCTTAGGATGACATTGAGCTGTCATCCTATAAAGGAAATGGTGACAGGAACATGGAGAAACTATAGGAAATTTTGGCCGGATATCAACGTGTTAGGTAGCAATATTTATAATGATTGGTTACCTAGTTACCTGAATGAGTGAGTGAGTAAGTAAGTTAAAAAAAAACTTAATTCAATTTTACAAAATTTGATAACAAAGTATAAAACATAACGATAGCTCATTCGCAAGGAAAAATAAATGGAGCTTAAACCACAGAAAAAAAGATTTAAAAAATCGTACAAACTAAATTGCAATTTTGGTACGTAAGCATTTCCTTGGTTGGTACTCGTATTGCCAGAAATATAAACTTTACTATGTCATGTAAAAATTGAATTTAGCAATTAACTGTTCCCGCCTATGTTCCCGCCTTCTCACTTGAACTGACAAAGTTAGGAACTTGCAAAGGCTGTAATGTAACTGAAATAACTGAATCAATTGAAACACCGAGCTCAGATGATTTTGTTAAATGCTCTGTAAGTTTAGGCCGAACAAAATTGGATTTACAAGTTCAAGTCAGAACTTACATTTCCCCATTTAAAACATGACTCAAAATTCCAAAGTTGAGTCCACAGACGTATTACAAAATATCATAATATAATAATATCGCCTTATTTATACTGCCCGTTTAGGACTAATATAAGTCCCATTATTCCAGCAGTAAGCCCAATACGAATTATTATGTGGTAAAAATCCCAAATGGGAGGGTGACTTGTCATGTCCCGACTGGGTTTCGAACCCGCGACCTGTGGAACCTCTGGATTTTCAGAGTGTCGCCTTTACCACTGAGCTACCGGGACATGGACAATATCTATTGATTTCACCCTTAATGTTCATCAAAGTATTATGAAGAAAGAAGAATCCTGAAATCTGAGTTCAATTCCTGAAAATGTGTAATTTCCAGTTGGTTATAATTGATAATGGTGATTGTTCTCGCACTAAATATAACAGACTCGTTCTAGTAGAAGAGAAAATACACCCCTCAAAAACTTGTACCTCTCAGTATCTTCATCATGTTTGATTTTCTGTGAAAGCATTTTTTTTATAAAGCCGAAAAAATGAATGGGTTTGAGAGTTATATTTGTTTTCTTTTTAAAATTATTATGTACCTAGTTTTGAAAACTGGAATTTTTAGGAAATAGGGGAACCTCATGTAATAGTAATAATTATAATGTTGACATTTTTAATTCTCGTATATCGGGTGTACTGTGTTGTATTGATGTTCATCTCATGAAAATCTGATGAACTGTTTGTTTGTCTTTTAGAAAAATCGACGATGGATAAAATATGAGAAGCATGTGAAACAGTTTTCCCGGTCGTCTTGAGGCATAACTGCATAAAAGTCATACTATGTATTATATTTTATGTTGTTATTTATTAATTACTTCACTTAAGAAAGTTATATTGTTTACAACTTATTTCAAGCACTAAGGTCAGGTTAGGACTTGGATGGGAGACCATTCCAAATCATACTCTCTTGCTGCTTGCTAATCCTGGCCAAACCCAGGCTGGGTGAGTTACCTAAATGTGTGGTTTCTGATTTTCCAGCAAATGTTAGACATGAAAAAGAGGAGATTAGAAAACGGAGATAAGGGGTGGGGTGAAAGGAGATGAAAAAATTCTCATTTTCGTTTTCGCTTGTATCTCGAGAACGATACATCGTAACATAATTCTCGAGATCTAAAGGAAACTGTAAATAGGACCTTTTTCACCTCCTTCCCCCGCCTCTCTCCGTTTTCTCCCATTTTCCGCCGTTTCCTAGACGTCAGGAATTTTAGTATTTTTCTCACACCCTCCTAAACAAGTTTAAGAAGGAATTGACTACGTGGCCTCTCACGCACTCTACAGTCTACACTCACTTGTAGTCATTCATTGACAATTAATTATTATTCATCATTCATTTCCAAGTCAACGGTGCTGTGGGACCACCAGTAGCGGAATATAAACTGACCATTGGCGGGACAATTTATGAAATGTTCCCACAAGTTAATGTTAGACACCTTTGTCATCGTTACTGGACTTTCGAGAGCACTGGTTTACAATTGTTTATTGAGCCCTTGATTTTTATAATCAACTTTCGTTGATCAAAATCACTTCTTAAAGGTTTTTTGTTCGTGGCGGCTACAGTTTTCTTCGTACAAATTCTTTCTTTATTTCCCTTTGTACAAATCAGGGAGAGATCTAGCGTGAGCAGCGAGACTGCATCCGGTGTCAGTCGAATGACAGCCAGTTTATACCAAATTTGGCTAAAACTTCTGGCTTTTGCCCGGGGTGACAGAAATTGTAGATCCGCTCCTGGTACAAATAACGAACGTACAACAAGAAGTGAGTTTTCCACAAATAAATTAAGAATAAAATTATCAAACCGTGATTTGTCGCATTTCAGTTGCAACCCCATCTAAGGGAGGATGTACTCGAGAGAGAACCCGAGGCATGGCCCTGTATTTATTTTGCAACCTTACTCTACACAATGAGGCATTGCCGTACATAGTTTGGGGCCGTAACTCGACGCCACAGAGAAAGGGGAGCCACGATCTCCCAGTTTAAGAACTGCCGATAAATATTATGAGTATCTCCCGAGTTATTATTTCCTTGGAAGTTTATTTGGGATCTTTCTCTGCTCTGTTGTTCTCAGCGGAGTAATAGTATCCCAGCACAATGGAGCCTATTGTTGCTTCCAACAATGAAGTAGACATCTCCTACTGTGCAAACTCGGTTCAAGGAGCCTACAGTACTCGAGAGTCATGCCTCACGGTGTAGTGGTGTGAGGTGCTGGACTGGTAACATTGGTAACGACAGTAGATAGACCTTACTTATACTGATAAAGTAGGACTGACCTCAATTTAAATTAAGTTAAGGTATCAGATTTGTGGTAATCACAATCGTGATATCACAACTAATCAAAGTGTTACTAAATATTTACTCAACTTGGGACATGTCACATGAACCACCGACCTCCGATTACAAGTAGTCCGCCGTATTATCAATCAAGCTACTGAGGTCAGTACTGACCTCAATTGCTTGATGGATAACGTAGCAGACTCGTAATCTGGAGGTCGGTGATTCGAGTTCCTAGTATGACAAATATTTAATAAGGCGAGTTTGAGTAATTGTGACATGATTAACATAAATTATATGATAACTAAACCCACTGTCCGGATTTCTATTCCGAGTCCAAGCAGTTTTTTTTAGGCAGGTATCATAATAATGTTGCCAAATTCTCAAAAATAATAGGAAAAATCCATTTATTGGGATGTATCAAAACTCACGAATCCTTGCGCTAGCTATTAGATCACCAGACCAGCCCTCTGACTACTAGTTCGGTGACTTTTTATCTTCATCAACCTAGGATACAATCACTCAGAAAACTTACAATGTTGGGTAAATTGCTGAAATCACTCACTGAGCAAATAAAGAACGCACACATCGCGATTTGGTATCTTCCAAATGCTCTAAGGCTGAATTTCATCTATTGAGCAACCTCAAAATGCTCAGTGGCGCAATCTGGCAGTCCGAAATTTTGATAGTGGCTTATTTGGGTAGATCTTCAAAACCCCGAAATTGGCCCTTGAAACACTAGGAAAAAAACAAACTAAAAGGCTCAGATAGCGATGTGGTAGAGTAAGAATACCAGATCACGGACTGGCCTTTTTAAGAAATTATTGGTAAAATCCCGATTGTGTAAGATCTAGGTTAGGTGAACTCTGAAAAGTTTTTAATCCGCCTTCTGGCTTTCTTGTATTAGATACCAAAATTTTGTTTGTGGATACGGCTAGATTTATTGTAAATATTTTCCATTTTTTGGCTATCTGTCACCGTTCAACTATTATCCACTTAAAAGCTTCTAAACGGTGGCGGGCTTTTCTTTAAGAGATATGCACAGGATAACTATTCAGTACAAACAGAAAAGTGAGAAGTTGAACTAGATGTACATTGTACAATTGTGCATGGTTATCAGAATATACCTGGACAGCTGCTTGATCTCATCAGCAGGCATGTAATAGTTCTAAATATCCATGCCCTCAACTAATCTCTCTATTTTCATCAGTAAAAATTGAGAACTTGTAGGTTTAAATAATACCTATATGTACATGAATGTCATATTATTTACCTAAATTGATCTAAAAAACAACTATTACTTGGTCCTAAAACAATTTAGGTAACCCGATAACTACGAAAATGGGGTTGAAAATCTACTCAGCTCATAAGTGCAGACAATTTTTTTTTTAAAGAACCCAACAAGGATTGTAAGGATGTAAGGTGTTAAGAGTCAACCATCTTCTGGAATAGTTTACTCAGAGGTACCAACGAGTGTTGAAGGATAGTAGGGGTTCAGTCTATCCTTCCTGAATTTGATACGCAATTCAAGCAATTGGTTACGGTATTTCTTTAATTTCCTATAAATAAAACGGGCGCGTATAGAATAATTTAGATTGTTCCTTATTATAAGAGGAATGAAGTGTAACGGCTAGTACCAGTGTGCTAGCTGTTGCTCCAGTTATCTCACGTTTGTACAATGTACATGTGAGAAAAGTTTAAATAAAATAATAATAAAAGTAAAACCCTTTATTATTATTATTATATAAAACTTTATTAGGAGGACAAATTAATGTACAATATTATTTTACAGCATAAAATTAAGAAAAAATAAATAGTTTCAAAGATAAATAAATAAAGAAGAAAATAATACTATGTCCTAACTAAAGAGCGGGATTATTGCCTGTGGCAATATCTACCACCCAACCCTTTCGGCTTTCGGGGGTGCTTCATGCCCCGTGAGGAGATACCCTGAGCAATAATAATAATAGGTAAATGATATGTATAGTAGCTAATGTAAGAAAACGTCGCAGCTTGTTCTTCCCACAAGCCACAAGGTATTATTGACAGAAAATTTTACCTGGAAGATATCAGCTCTTAACCAGCTGTCCTGTGTCTTGTTCTGGATAAAGTAACTTTGTAACTTATTGTGTTCGTTTTATTGTGATATAAAATTGCTTATAAAGAAAAAAAAATATCGGTAGGTATTTCTGTTTAACCGAAGTTAAGCTTAACCTTTGGTAGAGTTACCAAACATTGGTAGTAATGATCTAGCGCGTAGATCCGTGATCTATGGTTCGGATCCTACCCATTGGATTTTTCCTCATTTATTTGAGTTTGTGAGCATGAGCACACAATAATAAGACCCTGAGGGTTAGGTGGTAGAAAATGCTTTGAGCATTATCTTCGTCTAGTGGTTACCTTCCACTAAAGAGTATTATTATTACTCTACATTGTGGTGTGTATGACCATAGATGTTGACATACACCACTATAACCTAATAAAGGGTAGATAGATTACTTTACCTTCCTAGCCATAATGTAGTTATTTAGGTGCGTCTTGATTTTTCAGGTGACTGATCTCTTCTACAACACAGAACTCTTTCATACATTCATTTGTTCCCAAGTAATACAACTAATACATGGACAATTAGACACCGAAATGTTTTTGATTGTTGCTCAGAAAGCCGAGTATTTTGAAACAGACTTTCAAGCAATAATCATTAGCAGATTGGTTCGTATTCTCCAGAACCTTCTCTGAGCCTGTGAGTAGATAATAAGCGGGGAGATTCAAGTCCACAGAAACTGTCCGAGTTAGTGAAGACAAAGCAGGGTAAGTTTGTAAAGGAAATAGTTGGTAATTAATAAAAATTGAAATTTATAATATTTTTTTACCTTTGTAAATTTTCATGTAGTTGAATAATAATGATGCGTTTGAAAATAATTTAAAAAAATATATAAGTTAAATTTTTTATGAATTCAACACAAACAGTCATAATAAAATGGCATGTTACTTATCTATACGCAAATGTACATAAACCTTTAAAAAAGTCCAAAACTCACCGCTTATTATTGGAAAAACGTGTTACTGTTTCAACCAATCAGATACAGAAGATGTAAAAACATACAATATGTTCGACGTTACGTGATCTTACGTTCAATAGTAAAATTCAAAACCTTAAAAACAGTTTGAAATGTTTATCTATACTCATAAAAGAGAGTTTCACTGACTGACTGACTCACTGATTCATCACTGTTTCTCCGAACTGGTAAGTCCTAGGAAGCTCAAATTTGCTAGGTAGCTTTGTCTTACAGTCTGAATGTGCAATAAGACGGGATTTTTTTCGAAATTTTCACTACAACACCTGCCATTGGCGAAAAAGGATTTTTTGCTTTCACCGCTATTTCTCCGCACGGCCATGCCTCGGCCCGCAAAGCGGGCGACAGCCCGCTAGTTATGTACATAAATGTCTACCTACCAACTTTCAAGAACAGTTTCAAAGCATTGTAAGCCAAGATGGTTATCATGTAACATGTTAATGAGTTTTTATATTTGAGTGTTAATCACAATGATGTCACAAAGTTCTTAATATTTCTGATTGTTGGGACTCGAACCCCCGACTTCCAGGTTACGAGTCTGTCGCAGTATCCAACGAGCTACTGAGGTCCGTCCACCAAGTTATTAACAACAACATAAATACAATCGAACATGGATGCAATAGATCGGAATATAATAGAAAACTCTTTATAATTGAGAAAATCTCAGGTCCCTGGGTCACCTGTTTATGTGTAGTAGAAAACTGGCTATATTAGACACCTCTTTATAATACTTTTTTCTCTGTCCCTTGGGGTCTAAATTATCCAAGTTCCACTGTAACACCTATCATACGCTGAAGCTGCAGTGGTCCCACGCAACAAGCTTCCTGCGTACCAAAACCGAAAGAGAAATGAATGGGGGAAAAAACAAACAATCCGAACGAAACATTGAATTGAGAAATTAAAAAGTTTTAAAAATAAAAACTTAGCTTAAAGGCTTCGCTATCCTTACCTGCAAGCTTCTTCAAGTTTTTAACTAAAAGTAGGTGATACAAGAACATTTTAACTTGATTGGATTTTTTTCCCTCTCCCAACCCTAAGGTTTTTTTTTATTATTTTATTGAAAAATTGGTTATGCTCTGTGCTCTGAAAAAGTCTTTTGCTTGCTCAAAGAAATATCAATTCGAGCAATAATGTAGTTAGTATACTTGTTATGTAGTTGGTCAATAAATTGTTTGTATGAGTGCGGGATTAGATTTAGGTTTGGTTGAGAATCAGTGATTTCCTTATTCTGCAATATTGATTGTTGAATATGGCTACTCCAAGATTATCGTGCATGTAAGTGTTGCTTTATTCGGAATGTTAGCGCAAGACATTAGTAAATCCCATAATACCAGTAAGGAAATCCCATTATACCTGCCAAAAACAGTTAGGTAAGTATTGACATTATACTTAAAAGTGTACCAACAGTTAGGGTGGATACCAGCTAAACTGATGTTCAAGCGTTGTTTTTCAGAAATAAAAGTTGCAGCAGATTTCTGAAATTTTTGAGGATTGTTCGTACCTACCTGAAGGGTGCAGAATTGAAGATCATATTTACATTAATATAATTTTGAGAAATTTTCATAATTATGTAGTATAAGCTATCTTATCTTTTTGGGATTTTTGTTGCTTTAACCGTTTACCGAAGTGTCTGTTTTGTAGATCTCTTACAAAAATATATTTTTGAGAAAACACTAAAGAAATTCCTGCAGCGCTGTCCTACTCATTCAGAATCATTTCTTCTCTTTTGGTTTTCTTGAAAGAAAAGGTATTCCATTTTCAATTCTTTCAAAACTCTTTGTTACTGACTACACATCAAATTGTGAGGTGTTTTCCCAAGGTAAACTGTCATATCTCTCCCTGCAGTTAATTTTTATAACAGAACGTGGCTTGGATTCGCGAGTTTTACTTTCCTTATTTCGTTTCGTTTTGATTCTCATTAATTCTATATATTTACCAATATTGCATGAAAAATGGTAGGTAACAAATTTAACATTAATTATTTGAGACTAGGATTCATAATCATCTAGACTAATTTATAGCCGCTTGATTAAAAGATTGACTTGTCTTTATCATAGACTTTAAAAGATTTAAATAGCTTTACCCTTGTTTCCCCAATGAGAGCTATGTCTAACTAATGAGTCCAAACAAAGACGAAACTAGTCTTAGACTGCTCTCTAAATCTTAAAGACTAGTCTTAGATTGGTATCAAATCTTTTAAAATCTATGATATAGACGAGTCAAGCTTTTATTCTTGTGGCTATATGAATCAGTCCACATGGCAATGAATCCTAGTCTCATATTATTAATATTAAATATGTTACGAATTGGATGTCAAACTTGTTGTAAAATGGTGCTACATTAAACTCTTGGCGTAATGGGACTTCTTGCTTGACTTGCTTCTTTCCGACTTCTTCTAAGTCTGACCAACAATCTTAAGACAACTACCGTGTGCGCTTATGACGCCTTTAGGTTATGTATTTTAACACGATTTTTTAAATCAGTGATCTAAAAAAGTAAATCTACATGTTTGAGCACAACAAAACAATATGAACAACAATAACGACTTACGCTCTCCATGACTTGTTGAAACTGTCAAAGTGACAATGCCTGATGTCATATTTAACCAAGACATGTAAAAGAATAATTATATTACTCGCATAATGTCAACACCAGGCCAGTATCCTAATTTTCATGTAGTTACTTGTTCAATTTGGTATTTTTAAAGTTTTATGTCTCTAAAAGAGGACGTTATAGCTTTTTACCTTTAGAATCGTCACCTCATAAAACCCAAAGGGAATAAAATTTATATTAATAATAATAATAATAATAATTCCGTGTACGTAATAAGATAGGCACAGATACCTACACCACGGTGGGTGACGGTGGTGAGAGTATTATAATAATATGGACGCCCAGATCCATACATCTTGGCTCCTTTAATGTCCATTGATTCTATTTGGTTGTAATGTCCTGATTTGAGATAGTCAGGACTGGGGTTTTAACCTCCATTCGCTGGGAACTTTACTAACGCTAGATGAGGATTATCGTTTATCTAACTTTATTTGGGGAGCGGCTTCTGTTTTTGACTTATCCGCTTTACTAAAAATCAATTCCACTACGTATCGACCTCATCAGCTTAATAGATAAAACGCCGGATTTTTTTTTTTTTTTTTTTTTTTTTTTTTTTTTTTTTTTTTTTTTTTTTAGAACATAACATTGTTTACAAAAATTACAATTGAAAACAACAATACTAATGTTCACTATTATACTTATAAATAGTTTTACAAGTTATCAAAATATAAAGGGTACCTATCTAATGCATATATTCTACCATATGAGTGACAAATATCTCTAATTTTCTTGTTGTATGTAGTCTAAGCATTTCATCTTAAACATTTCTTTTGGCAGTGAGAATTCACTGATGTCAATGTGAAGATAATTACACAGTGTCATTGCCTTAATGAGGGGAGATTCATGCAATTTTGTAAACCTTGGGTGAGGCACTGTGAATGGCTCAATAGTCCTATTTCTAAGCAAAGGGTTGGGCGTTTTCTTTTCTATTATCTCTTGTAAATTAGAGCATTGAATATGATTGTTTAGTAGTTTATATACCAACATGATTGAATCTAGTGTACGTCTTGTTTCAAGGGAGCTTAAATTAATCATTTCAAGAAGTGTTTTATAAGAGATAGCTTCAGGATATTTGGGATAAAACCCATTTTCTTTTTTAAATAGATATCTTATAAAAGTTGACTGGATTTTTTCAATTGATTTTGATGCTTCTTTTGAGCTAGGGTCCCAGACTACAGAACCATATTCCACTGTAGATCTCACCAAAGATAGAAATAGAGTCCTAAGTACATCAATATCCTCAACATACTTCCCAAATCTGATTATAAGGCCAAGCTTTTTAAATGCACGTTTTATCATATCGGCTCGATGTTTTTTGAATATAAAATCCTCATCTATAATGAATCCCAAATCTTTGTGATAACTAACTTTTTCAATATCTATGTCTCCCATTTTGTAGGTGAAGTCTAAATTATTAGATTTATTACGGCTTATGGTGAGTTGTTTTGATTTTAAAGGATGGAAACTTAGCCCTATGAGGTGAAGTTTTTCTTTGATTAAATTGAGATCCTGCTGTAGTTGATAGCAATCACTGATGCATGTAATTTTTCTAAAAATCTTTAAATCATCGGCATATAATAGTATTTTCGAATCCGCACTGATATCTTTACAGACGTCATCATAGGTCAGAATAAATAGTAAACTACTCAATTTTGAACCTTGAGCAATTCCTGAAGTAGGGGTGAAAGTTTTGGATGCTTCGTCAATGTACTTTACTTGTAAGTTTCTATTTAATAGGTATGAGAGAAAGAATTTTGTAGAAGGTAAACCTACACTTCTTAATTTGTTTACTATTGCCTCATGAGAAATTTGATCGAATCCTTTCATGACATCGGTTAGAAGAACGTCGGTCTGATAGCCCTGCTGTAAGGCTGTACATACATAATGTGAGAATTCAGTAATGTTGGAGGTGGTCGAGCGTCCTTCCACGAAGCCATGCTGGATACGATCAATAGTAGAGAACACTTGGCCCGATATGGAATTATATAAAAGTGCATCAAAAAGCTTCGCAAAAGCATTTAAATTAGCCACAGGTCTGTGGTCTTCAACACACCCCGACTCAGTCTTAGGCACGGGAGTTATTATTGTGTCTTTTAATCTATCGGGAAATATGTTTGTTTTTAAACTTAGGTTAAATAAGCAGGTCAGTGGTTTAGCGAGTGACGAAGCGCAATCACGGATTATTTTTGGAGGTATTCCATCTCTACCAGCTGGTTTACTTTTATCTAACTTTAAAGCCTCATCCAAAACCTGCTGTTCTGTGAATACGGGTATTTCTAAACTAGCAGAGTTGTCATTATCAAAGGTGTCTTGGATATTAAGAGAGCTGGGTTTAAATGAGCACAAGAAATGGTCAGCAAAAGCATCTGCTATTTCTTTTTGAGACTTCAATTGCAGCCCTTTATACGACATATTTGTATTTTTACCCTTTGACCTTTCTTGTTTGACATATTTCCAGAAGTGTTTACTATTCGATTTAAATTTAGATGCTAGGCTGTTAATATAGGATTTGTGATCTGATTTTATCAACTGTCTAATTGACTTTCTCAGTTTTTTATACTCTTCTATTTCTTCTGGTCTTTTATTTTTTGTTTTACGAAGTTTTTCTTTTGCTTTGAAAGTACGTCTCGTACTTGCGCTCCACCACTCTGGAAAAGCCTGACTCCGCTGACCTGCTTTACACAAAGGAACAGTGCGGATAAAAACTTCATTTAATTTACAATAAATATGGTCCAGCAATAGATTAGGAGATCTATATGTACAAAGTTCATTACCCCATTCAATATTTTGTAGCTCATTATTCAAAATTTCAGTATCGACTTTGTGAAATGCTAAATATTTTTCTGATTTACCAGTAGATTTTCTTAATTGTTTTATTTTATTTTTATAGCGAAGATTTAATTCTATTGCTGGATGGTGACCATCTTCTTTTACTAATCCTTCTGTCTTAAAAACGTCAAAATCCATTTGCTTGTTTTTGGTTGAAAATATTTCACTCATGTTCGTCAAACATAGATCTAGGATTCTGTTGTTTTTGTTTCTTACATTGTTAATTGATTCAAGTAACTGTATACTTGCAAATTCTTTTAAAAGTAAAACTGGACGGGTAGAAATCGCTTTAGTTTCTTCAGAGAAATCAGGCAGATTAAAATCTCCAATAATAAGCATGCTATCATTTACCAAGTTTCGCTCTAATATTGACTCTGTAAAGTATCTAATAGCTTCTTCTTTCTTAGACCCTTGATGTGGCGGTATATATATTAAGCAAATATAGATGAGCTCTCCTGTTAATTTGTATCTAAACCACATGAGCTCAAGAAGGTCATTACAGACGTCCCAATGTGCAACGCGCGATAAGGACATTTCCTGTTTCGCGGCCACAATTAATCCACCACCCCTATGTTTGCCTGTTTTCTTTGGGTCTCTATCCTGTCGGAAAACTGTATATCGAGAGTCAAAGATTTCGTTAGTTCCAACATCTGAACTTAACCAGGACTCGGTTATGGTTACTATATCATAGTCCTCTGATAAAAGATTCAAGTAAAATTCTTTGATTTTAGTTTTTAAACCTCGAGTATTTTGATAAAATATTCTACATAATTTTTGAGGTAGGGTGGTGGGATTTTTATTATTTAAAACATGACTCCTATCAATCTTCGGGAGACATGATTGTATACTAGTCAATTTGTTTATGTTTATGTTTGACATCTGACTATCTAGTACTGACCTTGAAGACAATGATAGAGGCTCAGTATGTTCTATGATAATATTACTACTACTACTACTACTACTACTACTACTACTAATACTACTTAAACTATTTACAATGTCAAGATTATTACTAGTCTTGTTTATTAAACAAGGGTTGTCATTATCCGCCGAAAATTTCGGCTTGCGTTGTCATAGTTCATACATGTTTGTGTTACGTAGTATGATGAATTTTCGTTAATATTGTTAATATTAACACGTTTATTAATGAGTGTATCTCTGTAGCTGCGTTGTGTTGGTTTGAGTGCATTACAGTTACAGTTACCCCTAGAGTCATAGGGGGACTGTCTGATAGTATGTTGTGCCTGTACATGTTGTTTGCGCAATGAAGGAAAATGTTCTAGTGATTGTGAGAATAACTGTGAGTGTGCTGGTGTATAAGTGTTTGGGGGAGGGTATGGGTGTGACGGTTTATAAGTGTTTGGGGGAGGGTATGGGTGTGACGGTTTATAAGTGTTTGGGGGAGGGTATGGGTGTGACGATGTAAGAAATGAGTGCGGGTATGTGTTTCGTGAGGGTATGTACTGTTTATTACCTTGTGATATTGTTTTTGAGTGTGATGGTGTAAAAGCTGAGTGCGGATATGCGTTTGATGTGTTGCGTGAAGGTATGTACTGTTTATGGGGTGACATAGTTTTTGTTTGACGGGAATTTTCAAAACTTACATGAGGCTTCCTTAGGTGCAAGTTCTGGATATGCCTACTTATTTTAATGGTTAAAATAAACTTGCCCGTTTTATTTAGATGTAACATATCTCTTGACATGTGTCTTCCCTGTATGAAGGTATGTGGATCAAGATAACTCATACCTGTTATGTTTTGAATATGTTCTTTCATCTTAATATTAAATTTGAACACCTGGTTGTTTGCATCTTTGTTGTCATAGCGGGGAGGTACTAATACAAAAACAATCTTGTGGCCTGGACATTTCTCTTGAAGTTTTTGAATGGACACTTCAATGTTCTTCCATGGAGTGGTGAACACGTCGTGCATCCCTGCTACCACACAAACTGTTGATCCTGGTTTGAGCTTCTCAGGTTGAATGGCGTTGACAATGAAGTTTAAATTCTTTCCTGGGATGTAAACAGTGCTAAAGGTGTGGTCCTTCGGTGGATTGAAAGTCGCGGACTTGAATGCCAAGTTTTTGACATGCTCATCTCCAATTATGAAAACCTGTTTGCGTCTCTCCGATGAATCCCTCTGCTTGGCTGATTGTGTTGGTGTGCCCTGCGTTTGCTGTTGATCTGCTCTATGCAAAGGCTTCTTAGATTGAGATTGATCCTGTTGATTTGAATTATTTATATTTCCAGTAGTTTTTTGATCCATTTGTTGGTGTACTTGTACAGCTATGTTTGTAGTCTTGAGAGCGTTATTTTTACTGGATGTTATAGATTTGACAGGACTACGTAGAGATAGAGACGATGAGATATATGGGGTGGTCATGTTCGTATTAGTAACATTTTTAACCTGTTTTTTCTCTCGCGTAGTTTTTGCGATCTCGCTGAGAATACTTTCCTCTTCCTCTTCTTCTTCTCGTGTCATAATATTTCCAGGAATATAAGCACTATTCCGTCCTTCTTGAGAATTTCTCATTTCTTCGATTTTTTTCTCAAGAGATTTGATTTTGGCTTTCAGCTCCTGTTGTTTTTCATCATTTTGTCGCATCTGTTCATCATGATACTCGAGTAGACTCTTGATTCTTTCCTCAGTTTGCATCAACTTTATCTGGAAGCTAGAACACTTACTATCAGTCTCTTTGATGTTATTAATTAATAAAATTCTACATTCTTCTCCTGTTTCCACATCTTTACACTTTTGATTTAGTAAAGTGAACATTTGCGTTACAAGATCGTCAAGCTTAGTAACCGGATTTGTAACCTGGAGGTCGGTGGTTCAAGTCCGTAGCTTAGCAAACATTTAGTAAAGTGAGTTTGAGTAAATTCTGATATCACGATTGTGATTAACATAAATAAATTTGATAACTTTTTTATATTATGTTTTTTCGCAGTTATAAATTGACAATCTTCTTTTACTCTATCTTATCCCGCTTAAGCAGGGTCGACGTTGTTCAACCTCATGGTTGAGGTTGGTTGGTTTTGGCACATTTTTACGGCTGGATGCCTTTCCTAACGCCAACGATTCTACTTAATTTAACGTCCTGGGTTAGGACGGGGGTTTTACCCTCCATTCGCTGGGAATCGTACCAGCTACCCACATTAACCTCACCCAGCCTGGGTAGGGCCGGAATTGCCAGCCTCACGTGTTCAGAGGGAACAGAATTTTCTGTGCGAAAAGTCTGCTCCGACCGGGGATCGAACTCAGGATCTCTGGACTACGGGCAGTAGTCACAACCGTTACGCCACGGAGTTATAAATTGACAATAACTTCTTCAATTATACAGGAAAATAGGATAACATTTCAAACTTAACTTTAATACGAGTACATTTTGTGTGTCGCCAGATGTACAGGCTGAGTCAGATCCTGCTCGCGTGCAACCTGCTGCTGGCCGCCAGCTCGCAGGATGACGACGCGCAGATGATGTCCCCGTGCCGCATGCTGTGCCTCATCATGAGCAAGCAGGACGCGACGCGTGTCAGCAAGGACGAGGGGGTGCTGTGTGACGCGTGCCGCCCGGGGCAGCTACGTGCACCGGTCCGCTTCGGCAAGAGATCTGACTTTCAGCTCAAAGTTCACTCGAGAACATTCGACAAACCCTACTCGCCGTTCCTCAACCGATTTCAGTTTCATTTTGAATATTGATTTTTTTTTTTCATTTTGAATATCGATTTTTTTTTTTATTTTGAATATTGATTTTTTTTTTCATTTGAATATTGATTTTTTTCATTTTGAAATTGATTTTTTTTTAAATTAGGCACTAATTTTGGAAGGTTTTTTTAAGACACTGGTCCGATTTCGTTTAAAAATCCTATATTAACGAAATTGTTAAGCCGGGTTCTCACTGAATGCAACATTTAGTAGAGCAACGTTTCGCAACATTTAGCCTCGAATTTTGAATGGGACATGTTGCGAAGCAATGTTTCAGTGAGTGGAATCCTATCTTGTTTGATTTAAACGAAGAGCGGAGCATGAGAACGTTCTGAAACGCTTCGCAACGCTGTGAAACAAAATGCTGCACTCAGTGGGGTCTCGACATTAGTAGGTCGCCATTTTTGACACTGTCAAGGTGGCTAAAGGCCCTCAGATCTGTGTCAATAGGAGACTGTTGTTTTCACTTTTATACCAACTTTGCTGGATACAGTTAACAAGCAATGCTGGTATAGTGGTACATGTGAATAATACAGATTTCAGCTTAAGAGGTAATTATTTTGTACAGATAAACTTATTGATGTAAAATAAAGCAAGTTGATTGAACTTGTTATGACACGTTTTGAGAATCCGTTTCTTTTTAGTTTTGTTACTACTAATTAAATCAAATATTATTCCAGCGTAATAAGTAAAAAGTTCCATATTGTTTCAGCGGTAATATGAAGTTGTATTAGTATGTGGTCTAAAATACCCAATGGGATGATAACGTGTCAAAGCTGGGTTTCGAACCCGGGACCTCTGGATTATCAGACCGACGCCTGACCACTGAGCTAGCGGGACTGAGGCCAATGCTGCGAGGACTACAAGAAGGATTTCTACAAGTAGTGTGGGCAGCAATGACTAAAGAGAAAAGACACTTTTAGTGTGGCTGTGGAGTACAAAAAATCATAAAGTTTAAAGATTATTCATCATCATTTTTCTTTCACTTTGCCTATACCGAGACCTTCTTAGGGGTCGACATTGGTAGGCTTCCCCCTCTTCTGCATGGTTTAGGTTGTTTGGTTCTGACACTCCTACTTCCACATTTTACGGCTGGGTGCCCTTTCTAACACAAAACCTTCTGAGGACGCCTACGATTTGTGTTATTGTCTGTTGGCCTGACAGAGCTGGTACTGTATCTCTTTAACATCCTTCAGCGAGACTCCTGAATTTAGTATCTGGTTTAAGTTACTCACAATCCATCAGCAGTATTTTCCATTTTGTCTCGGATAGATACTGACATTCAAATGAATTTAGAAACAAGGCCATCTTTTTATTTATTTGATGTAATAAATTCGAATAAAATTATGGTTCACCCATCGCTGGCCTCTCTCTGAAGTGTTCTGACCGCACGATCACCCAATTCACCCATGGTATGATACAGCACTAAGGCAGTGCGGCGCTGTGATGTATTACAACATCCTGTGTGTCAGTCAGCACGCTTGGGCTATTTCTGCTGACGCTGCAAACTCTCTCTACGATTATACTATGATGATAAGAACAGAGGAGACACTTAAGGCGGAATTAATAAACAACATCAATAACTTAAGTCGTTGGTAAGTGTCGGTTTTTCCCTATCTTACACAGTACGCAATTCGTGACTTAGCGCCACAGAGGTATTACAAAAACGTCTATTAATTCCGCCCTTAGGTCGGAATTAATACACGTTTTTTTGAAATACCTCTGTGAAGGTGAGTCTAGATTTTGCGTATGATCTTAGATGGTTAAAACCTCAAGATGGGAATGCTAAGTCGACTTAAAATCTCAATTTTGTCTATGAACTCGAAATTATTAAATATTATATAATAAAAAAAAATCCATCCCGGTAGCTCAGTGGTAAAGGCGGCGGTCTGGTAATCTAGAGGTAGCGGGATCAAAACCCAGCAGGGACATGACATGTTATCCTCCAATTTGGGATTTTTACCACATAATAATACGTCTTAGGCTTACTGCTGGAATAATAGGACTGAAAAGTCTTAATCGGGCAGTATAAATAAGGCGAATATATTATTATTATTATATTATTTTTATTTTCGCCTTACTCTTAGGCTGCTTTCTCAAAATGCAATGTGCCAGGCCCAGTTCCTGCTGACTCACGTGGTGTTCATACACACGTGTGTGTTCAGTACACACGTGTGTGTCAGTACACGGTTGGTCGATGTCCGGCCTGACTGGGGTCGTGTAGGCACTTTTTTTTTCATCTGAAAACTAATCCCCCTAAAAATAAAGGAATATGGGTTTTTGCGTTTTTTTTATATTCTGAGTCGTTTTCGAGAAACCCAGGCCTGGGTGAGACATTATGGAATCCTTTTATAAGATTCATTAATAAATTATCTACAGAACTTCGAAACCGCTGAAATGACTCCAACTTTGGCATAGGTTCTCTTTTAATATCTAGATGTGTCTATTAAAAAAGGATTTTTAATATTTTCAGTAGACGACAGCCACTGACAAAAACCTAAAAGGCACAAACTGCCGGGTTTTAGCTAGCATTATTATAATAATCCACCCTTAAGGCGCCTCTTGAAATGTTGGTTTGTTAGTACGAAATGTATTATTTTATGTTTATTCAGATTACACATGAGTCAGATGTCGAAATTCTGAGAACTGAAATTCTCGTCATGACTGAGAACGCCTACGAGTGTTAAATGTTAAATAAAAAATATGCTATCGCATCAGCTTGCTAGAGTGCATGTTTGGACCAGACGGCCGCACAACTCGTGGTTGTATCGCTTTCCTTTGATGAAATCGAAGGTAGGGAGAAGAAAAAGCAAGTAGTTCTTTTTATAGACTGGTTGGAGTTCCACAAGAGAAGCACTAATTATCATACCAACCTCTATTAGATCTATTGTGACCAGTTGATTCTATGAAATATCTATGTGTCGTATGATACTATGAAATTTGAAAAGTACGATGAATTTTAAAATTCCTATCAAAATTACGAAATATTTTTAAAATTGTCAGTTTTAAGTGCATAATTTCAACAAACTACACATACACCATACACTACACACTGGACGTGGAAGGAACCCAGAACATTAGTTCTGGGTGTCCAAAGGGTTCACCCATATCAATCCTTCCACCACCATGACATCACACATGGACTCGGAAAGTAAGTAAGTTGATTCTATTTAGTTTTAACGTCCTGATTCGAGATAGTCAGGTTGGGGGTTTTACCCTCCATTCTCTGGGACTCGTACCAGCTACCAACATTAACCTCACCCAGCCTGTCAGTAAACAAGACAAGAATAAAACTTACAAAAACACTTTTCGAAGTTTTTGGGTCACATTGGGCCCCCAGGAAATGTCTATTAACTATTCTGTGATTTTTGAAAATGATTTTATTTTAATTTTATTAACTACGGTCTAACCCAAGGTTCTTGAAATTTGACCTTAAAGATTAAAGTATTAAGTAAAATAAAATCCGTGACCGATAATGGGACTTTTCAGACTAAACTTTTCATGAGACCTTGCGCTCCTTGCAACTTCCACCTGAATCCAAACCTCACGAAAAGGCTCGGTGGCTCAAGAATGTGAAGATAATAAATAGTCCCAGATTGCAGGTAATAATACTCGTTGAGGCGTATCATACGACACATTGAAAACTTTCATGAAATTCCAGATTTCTTCCGGAGTTTCGGTTTCTTTGTCACAATTTCAGTGGGTAGCACAGCATTACGAGGCACCTTATCACATTATGCGTTCAACTCATTGTTCGCTCGTGATGTAATTACTGGTGGCTCTGATGTCCATACAGATAACTATTAATTTTTTCACACTAGGTACAGATGAAAAAGAATCTAGGCTGTCCTAGTTTCAGCGTAGATTTAGTCAAGCGAGTTCGAGTAGTTGTGATATCACGAAAGTGATTAATTTAATTTAATTAACACAAACCGACCTCAGTGGCTTGATCGATAAGGCAGCGGACTTGTAACCTGGAGGTCGGTGGTTCAAGTCCCGGTTTCAGCGTAGATTTAGTAAAAGCGAGTTTGAGTAGTTGTGATATCACGAAAGTGAATAACACAAATATGATAACTTTTTTTTTTAACTTTTTATAAAATAAGGTATATTCTATTATATTGTACTCTGGCGGAAAAAATCCTTCTCTGATTGAAACCCGGGTCACCTTCGTGCAAGTGAAGTGCGGTAGTCACTCGGCCACGGTGACAAACTCTGTTTGTGTAAATATGGCGTGCGACATATAAAAATGAAACTTCACGGAGTGCAACCCTATGGATAAGTTTGGTCGGAAACCAAACGTTAGGTAGGTACCTACATTTTATGTATTTATATGGTGTGACGTACCAAGAATATTTTTCTGCCTAAGGAAGGAGCTCAGCTCAGTTGGACGTAATTTTTTATTCTGAGCTCACCTTGTGTCCCCTCTTGCTTTCTTTTTGTGTGGCGCAGAATGAGTTCAAGTGCGAGTGGTAAGTGACTCTTTGTTTTTATTTGAACATTTTTATGAACATTAGATTTTGTTCAGTTTATTTTCTATTATTCTTTTTTTTCGTATTTTTCGGGTTTTAACGTCGCTTTTAACTGAATAGTCATATCACGACGAAGATTTTACGCTTCGCTCGCTGGGAACTCACAAACCAGCTACTCCAATTAACCTGACCCAGCCTAAGTGGGGTCGGGAATAGTCAGCATCACAAGGGTTCAAATTTGAATGGTCACCCATCCAAGTCCTAGCCTCGTTGGACGTTGCTTAACGTCAGTAACTGAATGAGAACTGGTGTATTCAACGGGCCATCGACGCTGACTATTATTCTTCTTAAGATTTAACTTTTTATTTTTATTTGAATAATAGTACAAATCAGGGGTTTCTACTTTTACTCAGTATTACTACTTTCCATGCATAAATTGAGACGGACACCGGTTGTTCCTCTAGAATATAGAAATAACTAATAAGTAGGTACTCAATTTTTCTAGGTACAAACACTGAATTTTTTTGTTTTTCAATCCAGATGAGTGGACACTAGAAATCAAAAGTTCAGAGAATATTGTCTGCAGAAGGTAATCGAGGTTTCTTGAAGGCTAACCTTAGAATAGAGACAATTATATTTCGAAAATTAATGCATTTATACTATGTCAACATTAATCTCTACCTTGTGAATTATTTAGTCTTTAAAAAAGAACATTATGACATAGGGTGGGATCCGAACCGCATTCCACGGATCCATACGCTGGATTGTTTACATTAGAACGCCGTAACCACATCGATTACCAATCCTTATTATACCTACTAATTCTTCGATTTTCTTAAACATCATATTTTTTAGCTCTGTTGCTATCCCTCAGGAGGGTAATTAGTCCTAGGTCAAATATTTAAACCTAGAGTGGTGTTTTCTAGTTATTGTTGTCGTTGTCAGCATGGCTACAGCTGGGGGGAGTGATGATCTAACTTCGGTTGGCTTGTCCTGAACCACATATTTTCATGTGCGATTTACCATCATGAGAACTTGGAATTTTACTTTATAAGCCATTAAACCCTTGGTAAACTGCAAGCTGGGCCTGGCTTGTAAGAGTTGGCTAGTCAGTTCTCTTTTACAATCCTCTAGCGAAACACTAACGTCCCCCAGCCAGTGGTTTTTGGTCATGTCAGATAATTATTTCGGAAATATAGGTGTTTTTGCTTTAAAAAAATCTCAAAATATTTATATTAATAATAATGGGTGTAGAAGATGTCAAGAAATTCATTTAATATTCATGTTAGCAAAGATAGTCTTTTAGTAACGATATCAAAAGAATGAACGAAGAATTGAACTGACAAAGTATTTGAATTTCAATGGAGTAGGTACCTACGTATCTGACTTTAGAAAAAACCATAATTGTGTTCAGAAAACCAGCGACTAACCTCAAAAATAGTAAAGAACCAACATACTCCTGCAATATAACTTTCTCTTGTTTGTACTAAACATGCTATTGGAATGTTTCTACAGCTTCTCTGTAAAATTATGAAATCTAAACTAAAGAACAAAGAAATTTATAACTCCTTGTGTAATGATATTCACATTTTAATTATAGTAATTAAATAGATCGTATTAATTTATACTGCCTCCATTGGATAAATAATACCCCATAGTATGGCAGTTTTTTGGGCGCTAGAATATAATATTATAATAATAATTATATCAATAACAATAATTTATTTTAATATATGAGGATTTTCCATGGTTACAAAATTCATAATATGGCAAATACACAAAATAATATCGAGGAATATTTTCAAAGGTGGTCTATTGACACTTTAAATTTGACTGTTTAGAAAATATTACCACAATAACCACACAGGTTTCATAGTAAAGCCATCCCAAGTCTCTTCACACTCATTACCTGCTCCTTGATTGTCCTCAGGGGGCCTAGTATACACTATACACTCGTCATTCAAGTACAAATTCAAAATTATTAATCTCGACACGAATTAAACTTGAGATCAACTCACAACTGTGTTCCAAGCAAGTGCGAGCGCAAATTTCCAAGGCAACTTTACTGTACTTCAAGCCTCAGAAACCTGCCTGAAATGAAAAAAAAAATCCATTTCATCACATTGAGAACAGAAATCGATTGACTTAGTGATCAGGTTTTTCCAAAGGAGCTGTTTGTAGAGAGGTGATTTCGGATGAGGATTGAACTTCCGGGGCTGTCATGCTTGACACTATACCAGTGCCAGAGGACGCGGCATCCGCTCTCCTATTCAGCAATAAGTCTTTCTTTGGTGGGATTTGTGGTTTGTTCGGAGGAACAGGAGGAGGCACACCTCTTCCTACACCAGGAACTTTCTTGATTGTGTTCATAGCGGAGTCAGTGGGGATAAGCTTGGTAGAGGGGGGAGTGAGAGGAAGATTCGCGTATAGTTTTGAGTTCACAGGAGCAGCTGCAGCAGGAACAGGGTAGTTGACAACACCGCGGGGAAGGGTTTTCTGACCTTTCTTATCCATCTGAAAGAGCATACATTAAGAAATTCACAATAGTGTAGATCAATTGATCAAATTTACTTCGTCCTGTCAAGACATAGACACAGCTTTGCCGCCAAAATCTGGTTTATAGCTGTTATTTATGTATTTCTTTTAAATTGAACATTCTTATTCATGCACTGAATGTATGGTGTCTATAACAATACCGTGGTTTTCTAAGTGGTCTTCTATATTCACTTTTAAGAAAACATGGAAATGAGTATCTTTGATTGAGATATTTTTTTTTATTTAACCTTTTTTTCCGCTCTTCTTCTTCTTTTACTCTGTCTTATCGCGCAAAAGCAGGGTCGACGTTGTTCAACCTCATGGTTGAGGTTGATTGGTTTTGGCACATTTTTTACGGCTGGATGCCCTTCCTAACGCCAACGATTCTATTTGATTTAACGTCCTGCATTAGGACGGGAGTTTTACCCTCCATTCGCTGGGAATCGTACCAGCTACCCACATTAACCTCACCCAGCCTGGGTAGGGCCGGAAATGCCAGCCTCACGTGTTTTGATGGAACAGAATTTTCTTCGAAAAGTCTGCCCCAGCCGGGAGTTGAACTCGGCAACTCTGGACTACGGCCAGTAGTCACAACCATTACGCCACGGAGGCTGTTTTCCCCGCTCTTCAAGCCTCCAAAATTACGATAAGTACAATAGAGGGAAAGTAAAAGAGGAAGCAAACACAAAAATAACTAATATGTAAGTATGAAAAAAGTAAAAATATTAAAAAACTTTCCCAAAATTTCTGGGAAAGTTTCGCGGTACTGCTTTCAGTAGGGACTGATCGAACTTTTCCTCGTTACATAGAATGTATCATTTTTATTCATCAAACATGTTATTTGTTATTTTCCTAGTGTAATGACACTATGACCTAGGATATCTTGCGGAGCAGATTGGTTTATTAATAATAGATTATGAAACAATCACTGAAATGGACAAGAAATCAACAAACAACATGTTTGATGGTAAAAAATTATATTTGGTAAACAGGAAAGGCCGCAATCAGTCCCTAATGAAAGCAGTACCGCGAAATTTTCGAATAAAAGATACTAATTTTTTTAATGGTTAGTATGGTTACTTCTCGGTCCGTGTGGCTCTCGGCTAAGAATAAGACCACGGGTTGTTCCCCCTGTCGTAAAAGGCGACTAACAGGAACATCTCTCAGAAGCTGTTGAAAAGCTTCATAAGAGAGATTTATAAAACTCTCAGGAGCTGCTGGAAGGCGGTTCAAATGGCTGCTCAAAGCCGTAGAGCCACTTTCCAGTAAAAAGCACCAAAAAGAAGCCTCGTTCAGAAGAAACCACTTTAGAGCATCAGGGTGAGAAGCTAATGGAGCAGAAGATGCCAACAACCTCAACTATACTCTCTTGTAGAGATAGTTCAGAGGTGGCATTCGAAACCTCAACTGCTTCTCAAAGCTTTATAAACGCCCTGAAGTCTTTAAAAGTGGGAGTCATTCTGAAGAAGTTCCCAAATGAGTCCCGGCCACATGCAGGCGAAAATGTTCCTAACTTATTCGCCCAAAAGAGCAAAAGAAATGCTCTGTCTGAGCAAAGAGGAATCCTTACTGGCTTTTCAACAGGCCACTGTAGCCTCAAACACCGTCTAAACAAATGGACATTGCTCAAGACACAAAAAGCAGTCTCTCAGAAGCTGCTGAAAAGCTTCAAAATAAAGAGAACTTTTTAAAACTCTGAGGAGCTGCTGGAAGGAGGTTCGAATGGCTGCTCAAAGCCGTAGAGCCACTTTCCAGTAAAAAGCACCAAAAAGAAGCCTCGTTCAGAAGAAACCACTTCAAAGCATCAGGGTGAGAAGCTAATGGAGCAGAAGAGGCAGAAGATGCCAACAACCTCAACTATACTCTCTTGTAGAGATAGTTCAGAGGTGGCATTCGAAACCCCAACTGCTTTTCAAAGCTTTATAAACACCCTGAAGTCTTTAAAAGTGGGAGTAATTCTGAAGAAGTTCCCAAATGAGTCCCGACTACAGGCAGGCGAAAATGTTCCTAACTTATTCGCCCAAAAGAGCAAAAGAAATGCTCTGTCTGAGCAAAGAGGAATCCTTACTGGCTTTTCAACAGGCCACTGTAGCCTCAACCACCGTCTAAGCAAATGGACATTGCTCAAGACGCAAAATGCAGTCTCTCAGAAGCTGCTGAAAAGCTTCAAAATAAAGAGAACTTTTTAAAACTCTCAGGAGCTGCTGGAAGGAGGTTCGAACGGCTGCTCAAAGCCGTAGAGCCACTTTCCAGTAAAAAGCACCAAAAAGAAGCCTCGTTCAGAAGAAACCACTTAAGAGCATCAGGGTGAGAGGCTAATGGAGCAGAAGAGGCAGAAGATGCCAACAACCTCAACTATACTCTCTTGTAGAGATAGTTCAGAGGTGGCATTCGAAACCCCAACTGCTTCTCAAAGCTTTATAAATGCCCTGAAGTCTTTGAAAAAGGGAGTAATTCTGAAGAAGTTCCCAAATGAGTCCCGGCCCCAGGCAGGCGAAAATGTTCCTAACTTATTCGCCCAAAAGAGCAAAAGAAATGCTCTGTCTGAGCAAAGAGGAATCCTTACTGGCTTTTAACAGGCCACTGTAGCCTCAACTACCGTCTCAACAAATGGACATTGCTCAAGACCTAAAATGCAGTCTCTGTAAAGAGGCCCCAGAGACAGTGAAACACATTCTCTGTGAATGTGGAGCAGCCTCACACGCTCGACTGAAACACTTCTCAAGGCTGATTCTAACACCTAAAGAAGTTACCGAAATCAGTCCTAAAAGAATCTTAAGCTACATTAATAGCTTTGATCTCTTTTAGAGTTACAGGGGCATGTCACAAAAGATCTATTTAAGGTCGCAGTGACAAAGAGCTTTCGTAGCCGATAGCCCTACCTATACCAATACCAATACCAAAATGGTTACTTCTCAAAAATACATAGTTCCATTTAAATTTCTGTAGTAGACCCACTGAGATCATATAACACAGAGGGAACACGATGTATCAAGATTTGCGTCCAAGAGGGACCATCAGCTGATTTCAAAATCAGTGCCAGAGTTGTAGTAATTTTTCTCTCGCGAAAGAGTGGGTACCTAAAATACCTAATTCTTCTAAAATAATATTTTTACTTTTTCCATACTTACATATTAGTTATTTTTGTCTTTGCTTCCTCTTTTACTGTCCTTCTATTGTACTTATTATGTATATAAGATTTGGTATCTGACGTGAAAATTAAGGATGTTTAGATATCCGCCACTGCATGAGGTAAACAAAAAATTCAAATAAATTGAACCAATCAGAAGCCGGGATTCGTTGAAAGAGGGACCATCAGCTGTTCAATGTTGGATGCATAAATTTGTTCAACTCGAGATAGGTAAGGTTCCCTCTATGTTATATGATCTCAGTGAGTAGACCTCAATCTTACTTAGAAAGGCAACGATGAGAAAATTTTCAAGGTTACCATCAGTATTCATTCCCCCTATTTTTAAGGAAGATTTGGTCGGAATGATTTTTTTGTAGAATTAATAGTTTCCGAGTGATCGCGCTAGTTCGCTTAAAATGAGACTCCCTGTATACTAAGCAATTACTCCGCTGTTATCTTCATTTGTAAAAAAATCAACCATTAGATCTCTGAAGATGAACAATGTTTTAAATAAAAGCACATTAAATGCTAAAATAACTCACAGTGCTAGGAAATCCGGTTGCTTGAGGTGCCGGCGTGAGCGTGCTTCGCAGTCCCAGCATTGTTTGACCGACAGAGGGAGGTTGAGCTGGGGTTGCTAAACTAGGAGTGTTAAAATTCTTGTAGATTTGTTGATTTTGATTTGGGAGAGACACTCCTCGACCGCTGTTTACAGATCTAGCAATTCCTGTGGCTGGATAATAAAAAAAAGGTCAGCGTAAAGGAATTGTAAGTTAATACATACTATCACACAAGAAGTGTAAAGGTAGGTATTCAAAAATACTAAAATCAGATATGGTATTACTTTAAAGCTGAGCACAATTTGGACTATGTGAGTACAACTACACCAGCAACATCTCCCAACTTTGCTCCTGAAAATTCTCTAAATTTTTCCCAAATTCTCTAAAATAATACATCACCACTTTTTCACGTTACTTTTTCACATGCACTAGTTTCTTTCACATTAATACTTGTATTACTTTCTTACCCTGAAATTATCGTACCCCTTTTTTCTGGTTGAAATCAAAATGTGAATCAAAAAATTAAAATGTCCCAAGTTCCGGGTCCGTCCAATGATGATGCATATAATCTCCGGGCGAGACCATCCAACCGAGATGAGCAATTCTGGAGACCCCAATTTAGAATTTCCTCTCCTTCTGAGGTACAGACCACCCTTGAACAAGATGATATTCATGAAACGGTAGATCAACTGTTGTCACTAGATGCACCAGTATCTTATGCGGCTGCCTCTTTGTTGTCTGCGGCTGCTCCATCATCTGTGGCTGATTCTTCGTCATCAACATCAACTTTCTCGGCTCCTGAACTGTCATCAAACAATGTTCAAAACTTGGTCAGCTCTCAGGACATTCCTCTTAATATCTGTCCTTATTGCAATAAAAAGTGCAAATCTGGACGTGGTGTAAAAATTCACATCGGCTTATCACATAAAAATAATTACCACCAAACAACATTCAGCCAATCTATTGCCGATCACATTGAACAAGAAGATAATGCACCTAACCCTGACATTGATTTTATGCAAATTATTTCTACCTTGAAGCGTAAGGTAAGAGTTTTAAAACATGTACCGAAAGCTGCGCGAAACTTTGCAGCTACCAAACTCTCAGGTTTAATTGACAACTGTGTTAGAAACAACAATCAAGAGTCGTGGCAAAATCTTTTTCTGTTTTCTTTCAATGGCCTGCGTGTACCAACTAAAGAAAAATCGAAATCTCTGACTTCTATTGTTAAAAGAAATTTATCCAGTCAAATTGTCAAAAATGTTGATGTCGAAATCTCTCACGCTAAGAAACCCTTGTCACTCTCAAAACGAATCGAAGCTAAATTGTCAGAGTTCGACGTCCGCGGGGCTATCAGGCTTCTAAAATCTGACGACATTCTTGCTCCTGTAAACCTTGCTACACTGAATGAACTTGAGAACAAGCATCCATGTCCGTCTCGACCCCTATCTTTCCCAGATCTTCCTCCCGATCTAAATCACATTGTAGTGACCTTGGAAAACGTCAGGAAAGGAATTTTTTCTTTTCCTAAAGGTTCTGCAGCAGGTATGGATGGGTCATCCCCACAGATTCTCAAAGATTTGATCTCCAAATCAGCCGGTCAAGGCGGTGTTCTGTTATTACAGTCTATAACAAACCTATGCAATCTCATGTTTCGCGGTCAAATTATTGAAAGTTTCTGTCCTTTCTTATACGGTGCCAATCTATGTGCTCTTCAAAAAAAAGATGGGGGTATTCGCCCAATAGCTGTTGGCTGAATATTTCGTCGCTTGACAGCTAAAATTGGATGCAGCTATGTGCGAGATGAAATCAGCACCTATTTTCAGCCTCAACAGCTAGGGTTTGCTACAAGGCAAGGAGGCGAAAGTATTGTACATGCCGTCAGATCTTTTGTTAACGCAAATCAGACCTCAGATTTTATCCTTTTTAAAGTTGATTTTAAAAATGCCTTTAATACTGCTGAAAGAGATGTTATTCTTGAAGAAGTAAAGATCAGAATACCATGCATGCTACCATTTTTGCAGCAATGTTACCAGAGCCACTCTAACTTGTTATATGGAGAAAATGTCATCAAATCTGAGGTGGGGGCCCAGCAAGGTGATCCGGCCGGGCCTTTGCTGTTTAGTCTTGCATTGCATCCTATAGTGAAAAAATTGAAATCCAACCTCAATGTATGGTACTTGGATGATGGAATCATAGGAGGTGATCCCAACATTGTTCTGGAAGATTTAGCTCTTTTAAGAAAAGAATCTAAAAAAATTGGATTGGAATTGAATTTCAGTAAATGTGAACTTTACTTCTGTTGCGGTATGAAAGATGAAGAGATGGTCACATCGTTTCAACGTATACTTCCTGGAGTTAAGGTTGTTGAAAATACAGAACTTTGCATTTTGGGTAGTCCCATTTGTGAACAAGGATATGAGTCTCATTTCAATGAAAGATTCGTGAAAACTGAGTTCATGCTTGAGAGAATAAAAAGTTTGAGTACTCATGTTGCATATTTTCTTCTAAAAACATGTACCACCATACCCAAGATGACTTATTCAACACGAACAACACCAATGTGGATGTATCCTGAATGTTTGGAGAGAATCGACTCTATCATGAAAACAACAATGGAGAAAATTTTCAACTCTCAGTTAACACCCATTCAATGGACGCAATCCACTTTGCCTGTACGAGTTGGAGGATTAGGTATAAGAAAGATTTTTGATATAAGCCTTCCTGCTTTCATATCTTCTGGAAATGGTGTAAAACCTTTGGTATCCCTTATTCTGAACAAAGCGGAGGATAATTTTCATATACCTCATCTAAATGATGCTATGACACTTTGGGACTCCAAGTACAATAGGATTGCGACCAACATAACCTCACAAAAAGAATGGGATGATATCATTGTAAACCATATACTCCAAAATGAGATGATATTTACAGACAATGAAGATATTGCAAGGTTTAAAGCCCTCCAGTGCAAAGAATCTGGTGCCTGGTTACAAGTTGTTCCTGCCAAGCAAATTGGAACCTTAATTGAAAACAGAACCTTCCGCATTTGTGTGGGTTTGAGGCTAGGATGTACCATTTGTAGGCCTCATCCCTGTATTTGTGGCACAGATTCTGTCGACAGTAAAGGAATCCACCCACTCAGTTGCGCTAAAAGTTCAGGAAGATTCACTAGACACAGTTCTATTAAAAATGTGCTCAAACGAGCTCTTGTATCTGTCGATGTCCCATGCCAGTTAGAACCAACAGGTCTCACCGCCAATACTAATATTAGACCTGATGGAATATCAATAGTACCCTGGTCTAATGGGAAACACATTCTGTGGGACGTCACGTGCACTGATACATTAGCACCTTCCAACCTTAGCAGGACAGTACAAGAGCAAGGAGCAGCAGCAGAAATGGCTTGTAAAAACAAAAGGAGAAAATATCAAGAACTGTGTGAAGATTATAAGTTTGTTGGTTTTGCGGTGGAGACGATGGGTACGATGTGTGAAGAGGCAAGAGATTTAGTGGAAGAAATTGGCAGAAGATTAATAGAAAAAACCGGATCAAGTGCTGCAGCAACTTATTTTATTCAAAGAATCTCAATTGAAATTCAGAGGGGAAATGCGGCAAGCGTTATTGGTGCTTGCCCCATTTCCGAAGATTTGGAAGAGATGTACTATGTCTAACGAATAAATTAAATAAATTTCTCCTGTGTACTACACCATTTTCCAAACTTACTTGAGTTGGCATTTGTATGATGAAGTTTTACTATCTCAAATCCTCTTCATAGTTTTTTTCTCTCCATTTAACTTAAGTAAAAAAAAAAAAACTTAAGTCTGTCTATTCTGTCTTAAGTATGTCTTTACTGAAATGTCCAAAACAAATCAACCTGCATTCTTTGATTTCTTTTTTTTATTCAGCTTTCAATGGTTTTCGATTAAATTTTATTAATGCATCCTTGAATTGATTGTATAGTACCCTTGTAATAAATCAGACAAGTTTCTGTGCAGTATATTAATTTAAATAACAAGGACTGATCCTTGTTATTTAAAATTTCTCACGAAGGCTGGGATCTGGTCCTCCAGATCAATACTTTTATTACAACAACAAAAAAGGTTGATTGACAAGACCCCACGTTGATAAAACAGCATTTTGTGCTAAATCTTATGATTCTTATGAACAATAATTTCAAATCGCAAAAAAGTGTCACCACTTTATAAATGTTTCGTTTTTCAATCCTCAAACATTACTAATATATCAGAGAGAGTTACAGAGGTTCCATTAATCTAAATTATCAATTACATTGATGTATTACGATTAGAAATTTATCCAGTAGGAAATTAATTAATCAAAACAAGAGGTTATCTTACTTGGAGCAGATACAGGAACACTTGAGACAGTTGCAGTAGGTTGCACAACTTTTGCGACGCTGCTCATCGGTGTACCATATTCTGGAACCCACATTTTTACTCCTAAAGAAGAAAAAAATGTTACATAATATATCAATATCAGAGTCGACCAAAAAAAGGAACCACTCGAAATATCTAGAGAACAGATTAATATTTTAAAAATGCTAAAACATATCTACCATTATATCGAAGGGGAAACCTTTTCCCCTAGGTTTTGATTTTTTATCATTACCAGGGGCAGCCCCACTGGGTTTAACTTTGAAATCTTAAATGGAACCACCCTATTGGTAATACATTTATTAAAAAAGGTTTCAGTAAAAAAAAAAAAAAAAATACAAGGCCCTGTTTTGATTAAAAATTTCAAACTTGTCTGAAAATACTTTTAATGTCAACTACTTTTCAGAGATGTATTACAAATAGGGTGATTCCATTTAAGATTCCAAAGTTGAACCCAGTGGGGCCGCCTCCGGTAATGATAAAAAATCAAAACCTAATAGAAAAGGTTTCCCCCTCGATATAATGGTAAACATGATTTAGCATTTTTTAAATTTTAATCCGTTCTCTAGATATTTCGAGTGGCTCCTTTATGATGGTAGACATGTTTTAGCATTTTTTCAAAATTTAATCCGTTCTCTAGATATTTCGAGTGGCTCTTTTTTGTTTTGGCGGACCAATTGGATTAATTATTATTGGATTAATACCCTTACTTTATATTTCTATACATACAGATATGATTTTTTCTATTAAATTACTTTCGATAGATTAAATATGGTACATATTAAAATATTACTTTTACCATAGCTTTGTTCTTAATTCTTAAACATAAACTGGATACTTTACCAGTTTTAGGTGAGCCCTGGGGTTGTTTGATGTCATTGGATGCAGGTTGTTGCATCATTCCGTTCACTTCTAATGAGCTCAGCAGCAGCAATTGTAAATTAGCCATTTCGCTCTTTGTTTTTTCCAATTCTGCTTCTATTTCTCTACACCTGGGGAAAAAATATTAAATTTTGTTCATTTAACTTTCTCAATTCACTACAACGTTATTAAATCAGAATTGCTTATAAAGAATCGTGCATTGAGCGTACGATTAGCTCAATGGTAAGATACTCGCTTGCCATGCATAACGTTTCGGGTTCGAACCCTAGAGCTAAAAAATTGTATTAATTGCTCTTCGTAAGGGATATCCGGTGCGCTCGTATCGACCCAGTACCGGAATGGGAAGTACTGAGTCACTGTAAAATTTTCGAAACTTTCTATGTAATGTGTTCGATTCGATTTTCATATAAAATATTTTGAACAAATGATTTAAGTATTATTATAGATAAAAGAAAATCTTCTCTGATTTTGTATTAGTTCTTGTAAAAAGTAGATAAGGATATTTCTAAGTTGTGCAGTCACATTACATAATTACCTTTTCTCTTCTTTACTTAAAGCTGCTTTCATTTGTTGTGTTTCG
This sequence comes from Bactericera cockerelli, assembly GCA_024516035.1. Taxonomy (NCBI): domain Eukaryota; kingdom Metazoa; phylum Arthropoda; class Insecta; order Hemiptera; family Triozidae; genus Bactericera; species Bactericera cockerelli. The sequence goes on along the minus strand of CM044967.1, from coordinate 20,668,432 downwards.
GTGTCAAAGTGAGCCAGTTGCTTCTCTAGTTCGGCTTCCATTTGAAGGGACTTTTTACTCTCTTCCTCTAAACCTTCTGCCATTGTATCTACTCGACTTTTTTCTTCAGATAAGATCTGGGCTAAATCTTCAGATCGCTTCCTTTCTTCTATATATTTTGACAAGATTTTTTTTCTCTCAGCTAGTAAAAATAAAATCTGAAACAAAAAAGAATCAATGCAAAAAAGTATAGATTTAGTAGAAAAAATATTTCTTTAAATAATTCTTTACAATTGTCACTCACTGTCTTGTTATGTTGAGGAGTGTCCATGTCAATACAACAAGGAAGATCCCAGGTTAGTACACCAGAGCGGGAAAAATATTTCATGTCTTTATTAGATTATAAATCTTTGTAAGGGACATGTTCCGGTAAACTCGTGTTGACCAGGAACCTAAATGGGAAGTATTGTGTCACTTCTCGGCCATCAGGATCGAAGCATACTACAGGATGGGCAAGCTACAACACAGACCAAAAGAGTTATAGCTTTTAATGACTTACCATTTGTTTTGTCCTATTTCTTTCTGCTTCTAATTGTTCAGTAGCTTTTTTTGCATCTTTTTCTAATTTTTTCTTTGCTATTTTTTCAGACACCAGTTCTTGTTTTAACTTATTCCTTTCTTTTTCTAACCCATAAGTAATGTCATCACCTTGTGCAGTGTCGAATTCCCGTTTCTTTTTTTCTTCTATTAACTCATTTACAACCTGAAAAATACACATATAAGTAGACTATAAGTAAAAATGAATACTTCATCTGGGTAAACAACAAATAAGTATGGCCGAATTTTTTTTTTTTTTACTGCCAATTACTCGATTAATAAGGTCCAAAGGAAATAGCTATTCAAGATTTGATAAGATCTATTTTTTTAACCAAAGTTCTAGGAAATCAGATTTTACTAATCAACTCTGAGTATGCAGAATTAACATTTTTTAAATCAACTTGCCCTAAACCAGCAGGCAGAGTCAACATATAAATAAAGTTAATCATCTCAAAAGAATTTTTGTTTTGAATGTGTGGTATTTTTTCAATTAAGTTTTCTTCTAAGGTTAGGAAAGGGTCTATGATAATCTGTCAGTGACCTGAAAATCCATGTTAGACTTCTGGAAAGAGGATTGCCATGAAATATCTATTTCCCTAAAAAATATGAGATTGTATAAATTTAAATTGATAATTATCAATAATTACTAGTAAAAGAAATATTACAATAAATTTAGACTAAAGTTCTGTATCATAATTTTTGTTGTTCAATTTAATTACGTGTTTATGTCTATTTTCGGCTTCTTTTAAAACTTTTGCTATGCGTATTTGAGCCTTCCTCTGTTGAGTGACCAAGTTCTCTAGAGAGCTGACTTGATGATCAGCTAGAGAACAGATCTGAGCTTCGTTGATACGAGGTCCACTGGCAGCGAGTGCATCACGTTGGAGAGCCATGATGGGATCATTGTTACTGTCTGGTCGAGTCCGAGTTTGATAGAGGAGATGTTTCACTCTTTCTGACTGAAATTTTTTACCAAACATTTACATTCAATAAACTTAAAAAACAGGTTTATATCAATTCAATTCCTCAGGATTACAGTTTTATTTAAATTTATTATAGAGGGTTTCTTAATTTGACATAATTTTCCTCTTCATCACAATACTGTAACTTCATCTTCATATAATTACTCAACAGCTTACCTGTTGCCTTGTCCCTGCCCCTCAAATAAGCATGTTTTCTGCCTAATTCAATGCATTACAGGCCAAATTCAAGTAAATACAGAAACAGTGGGTCTCATCAAAAGAGTACTTAACTGATTATTGGATTGTTCACACAATTTTCCCATCACACAAATTCACCAGAAAATCATGATTTTCAATTTCATGAATCTTAATTAGACCACAAGTTTTCTGTTTAATAACTATGTTTAGACCAAAGAATTTTTTCAAAAATTTTATCCCCAAAAGTAAAAGGGATACTTTTATTTTTGTACTTTTTTTGATAACCTGAATAGTTTCCACAAACACAAACCTTTGTGATGATTTTAAACTACCTTGTATTAAACTCTTTAGAACACTTACCTTTAGAGTTGCAATTACAACATCTCTTGCTTGTAGTTCTCCTTCTAAGTAACTTAGAAGTTTTAGTAAATCTGGCTTATTCAATTCCATTTTTGGATTTCTCTGTAAAAGAAAATTATAATCATTCATTAAATAAATTTAAACATTGAATTAAATATTTTCAATGTTAATGATCATAATAATTTAACATCCTAGGTTGACACTTTTAAGATAAACACTTCTAGAATAATAGTTGTAATTTAATGAGCTTTGTGTTACAAAACCTCCTTACTTGACTAACACAGAATAATAAAGACCACTTTCTGGCATTTGTTCAGCTCTTTAAAACGAACATACTTTTTTTTTTTTATTAAAGTAGCCTAAATTAATAAGTAATTAAAAAAATTTGGCACAGTAAAACTTCTGATAAGACAAAAATTAAAAATGTTCAGTTTGGCAGAGTGATATTTAAGTTAAACTGAAATAAACAAGACTGGGATAAAATACATAGTATGGAATATTAGTTTTTTCCAAATATTTTTTATCAATATGCTTCAAATGATGTTCAGTAATTTGGAGTTGACTGTGTTAATGTCTTAGCTACCAAGGTTTCAATGTCACATTAGTTTCATTAAAAGAAAATTAATAAGCTTGACTGTTTAAGGAATTCAAAGATTTGGTTCTATTTATTCTATAGAAAGTACCTAACTATTTATTCAATGTCCAATAGTAAAAAGAAACTGTTCTTAGTGAGTAAGTCAGAACATGACAAAGGAAAATAATCATGCAAGAAAATTCTGCATTAAAACTTGTACAAAAGAGATCAATTTTTTTAATGCCTTGAGATATGAGGAGGGCTTTAGTATATTATGAGTACATTTTACTTACCCACAGTTTTTATTATCTCATGAAACCAAAATATATAAAAGTTAGAGAACACATCACACTATATTGGAACTCTCTTTTTACACTTTACATAGAAAAAAATGCTATAAGTATGAATATGCCTATCTAAAATTAGTAAAATTGATTTGGTCAAGTAGCACTTAAAAAGTAATTATTCAAGTAATGAGCATGCTTAATATTAGATGTTGGTTAATTTGACATCTAAGAGAGAAAAAATATAAATAAGTAAATCTTGCAAGTAAAAAGAAAAGAAATTAGTAATAATGCGAAAACAAAAGAACATTTTATAAGAATTTAGATATAAATAATGGAAAAAAAAAACAATAATAAGGCACCATGTAATTTGAGTGCACTTACAAGAAGAAAAATGTTTCATACCATTATATTTTTACTTTGATCTATGGTAGATGGTTTATTGGCTGTGGAGGACATTTTATAAATGCAAGACGAAACTACTTTATTTCTGAAAATATGTGGAAAAATGAAAGATTTGTTTAATAATCATCAAGAAAACTTAATTTACCTCAACAATAATACCTACTTCCATTTATAAACAAAGTATGAGATATAAGAAAATTCATTCTGGTTTTACCAAAATCATTATGAAACTGACCAATCATCACACAATTTCTGAACATTGTTCCCCCTTTGACTGACTCCTTCTTACATGTCTATGGTTTTCATAGAGTTGGTCATATCAAGGGGAGAAGAGAATATTTATCAACAACAAAAAATTAAACTTTCAGAAATTTAGATTTAGAAAAATATCAGTAAATAATCAATAATTTTGTGTTAAAACTTTTATTTAAATATAAGGAGTCTTGAAGCAAGTAATATACCTACCTATTTCAAATTATATGATAGCTACTATTTTTAAAGATTTTTTTTCAAAAAGATGGGTAACACCTATTGAACTTTTATAATCTCCCTCCCCATTGCATATACCTGGACAAAAATATTTTACCTGAGTTGAAATGCATATTACAATTTATTTTTAGTTTTTTTTAGTAGGTAAAAAGAAAATATTTTTGAAATTTATAAAAGTCTAAATCAAAATGAAAAATCTTATTGAATTTAAGTTACCTTTAGTGTACTGCTACTAGTATTAGCTTTGTCTAACATTTCATAACTGGTCATTGGTTTAAAAGCGGGTAAGTCACCACAGTTTTTTGGGAAGCCATTACTTTCCTCACTCAAAACTTTTGTCATTTTCTTCATTTGTAAGCAAATACCTATTCATAACTCTTGTTGGTATTCACTAATGGGCTCAATCATATGGGTCAGAAATCATTTCTGAATAAATCTGTAAAAGAGAGAAAAGAGATTATAGATGGGGAAATTAAATTAGAGGATTTTTTTTAATGATTAAAATCTTTTACTAGTGATAGAAAAAGACTGTGTTTAGGAGATTTGTGAGAAAGCAAATGAAAATTATCCAGTGGTGCTTTGGCCAATTGTAATAATACTTTTTGGTGGAAGGTAACCACCAGGTGAGTTTAATGCTCAAAGCATTTTAAACCACCTAAAAGACTCAGTGTTATTATTATGTGGTCACTCATTCCCTCTTTCCTCACCTCCCACCCCTCTAATAGCCGATTTTATCATCCAAGATTCACCCCGGATTCACTCGAACTCCGGATTGGCTCGACGAATCGGGTTTTATCATCTCCAATCTCTGATTCGCAAGTGATTCGGAGCACTCAATTTGAGGAAGTAACCTTGATTCACGAATCAGTGATTCGAGGACCGATTGGCTTCCCAAAGAGAAAAAAATATTGAAAATACTATAGAATTTCTTCTTTGGAATTTTTAAATCGTAAACAAAGATAAAATGTTTATCTTTTTCAAAATTCAAATACTTGTTTATCTTCATGACATCTTTATTTTTTTGCCCATTATTTAATTATCCTTGTCCTTGTTCTTCATAAACCTGTCATCTTATCCTGATGTGCTAAGTTTATAAAAGTTTTGTAATAAAGACTGAAATAAATTTGAATTATTCCTAAAAAAATACTTGAAAATTTTTCAAACTGGCCATTATCACGCGATTGCTATTAAAATTAATTAATTAATACTTATTTTTGTGATATTACATCTTAACCAAAAGGCCGAGAAGCGATTTGTGAGTAGTCACCGTTGCCCAATGATTTAGCGCTAGGCATTGCACGCATGGTGACCTTGGTTTGATCCCCAGCGGGGCAGGAATTTTTCTGCTCTGTGCTTCACCTGTGCTTTTTCTGCTTGTGCTTCACCACAATTTGAATTTCTAAGTCTATATGATATTTCCTGAAAACGAGCTAATCCCAGGAAGATAAAAGCTCATTCGGGAACATTCTGAATTTGTCCGAATCTCAGTTCCTACAAGATTTAGGGCGTAATTAATAGACAACATCAATAACTTAAGTCGTTGGTAAGTGTCGGTTTTCCCTATCCGTGACTTAGCGCCACAGAGGTATTACAAAAACGTCTATTAATTCCGCCCTTAGACTCTAAAACACATGTACTAAAACTTCTTGGTGACTCTGGGTATGAGTGCAGGTCCTATATCATCTCTCCACACCAGTATGTACAAACTCCTGCTGAAAACCTCGCTGGCTGAAAGTACATGAAATGCATGGGAACTATGTTTTCCGTAACCTTACACTCTGCCGGGCTGTCTCTTTCTTTGTATTGGCGTTCTTCACACCTCGGCCGAGGTGTTTGATAATATTTAGAATTCTTAAACAGCTAGGTATGAGAATTATAATTATAATTCTAGTACACAACATTAATGAAAACGTGATGGAAATACAGTGGACATAGGGCAGAAAAATTTCTTCCCTGCTGGGAATAAAACCGAGATCACCATCTGTCCCAATATCTTATTTTGACCATAATTCCATCCCTGATAATCACATTGAAACAGCATTCTTACTCATAAGGTAATTTATTATATCTTGCCCTGCTGAGAATTGAACCCAAGTCACACAAAATGATCATTGATCAAATATGAAACTTATGAAATGACCATGTGAACGACACAAAAAAAACGTTCAAAATGCTTTCAGAAATGTTAGCATTCAAAATGTAAAAAGTTAACAAAACAACATCGCAATTTTCGAAAAATCAGAGGCTTTTATGAGAGTTTTCGTATAATTGCGATGTTGCCGTAACGCCAATCATGATTCGCGAACTCGAGCTTGAATTTTCGTGATAAAACCCGATTGGTGGATTCGTGAACCCTCGAGATTCGAGGGTGGTTGGCGAATCAGTGATTGGTGGAGTTGTGATAAACTCGGCTATAAGTTCAGCCTCTATTGACTTGCATAATCTTAAATTCTTAGCTCTCAGATTTTACTACATGTTGTCAAGCCATCTTCACTTAGGTCTTCTTTATTTCCTATTATCAGACCCGGTAGCTCTGTGGTCAAGGCATTGGTCTGGAAATCCAGAAGTTGTGGATTTGAAACCCAGCCAGGGCATTACAAGTTTGGCTCACATTTCGGATTGATCACATAATAATTCATCATTGGCTTACTGATGGAATAATGGGACTCATTAGTCCTGATTGGGCAGTATATATTTGTTAAGAATCTTGTTGTTAATTCTTTGTGTAACCAAATCTTGGTCTTTAATAAATCACACTAACCCTTCACTATGGACTATTTCATTGATCTGAGAACTCTTCTACTCTAGAAGGTTAGTAGTGTAAAATAGTATATTGTACCTATCTAAAGGGATGGAACATCAATTCTATATTCACAAGCCTTCTTCCAGATCAATTCATGGTACTCAATTTAGAAAGGCCTAACATATTTCCAAAGTACCTTATAAATCACATATGAAATAGGTTGTTAAGACTTGCTGGAAGATTATGTCTATTTAAAAAGAAATGACAAAATCTAAATAAGCTTAAAATAAAACTTCCATTTTACCATAGGGGTGTCCCATTCCCTGAAAATATTGGGGAATAGAATGGGTTTGACAATTTGGGTCTATAAATATATTCACAACTTGAGAAATTACCTTGGGGTTTAGTGGTTACTAATGGAAGTCCTTGATAGACAAACGGGAGTATGGAATTAATTGTACTTGAAGAATTAAAGAGCCTTTAATAGATTTAGTGCTGTTATTTTTGTTTTAGAAGAATTTGTAGTAAAAAATATTTTTTGAATTGCCTAATTACATAAATATTTATTTATCTTATTTTCATTGGGGATGGAATTTTCTCTTAAACCTGCGAAAGCGAGACGCTTCTTGAAAAACAACAACAGATACATTTCTCGGTAGAGAAGGCATCTTGAGAGGAAAAATCTGTGACGAATAATGCCTAGATAATCCTGATATATTACATAGAATGACATTCATCCATATTAAATTTATCTATTTTCAGCTCTTCACTTACATTCTTCTTTAGTCTGCACATCCCTAACTCCTTTGACACCTACAATACATTTTCTTCTTTTTCTTCCGCGACTTTTTACCTTATATACCTACCTATCTTTCCTTCCACTGTTTACAAATCATAATAATTGGTAATAGACTTTCATGAAATATACACCGGTCTTATTAACTCCCACAAGCCTCCATGGTGTAATGGTTGAGACTACTGCCCCTGGTCCAGAGATCTTCTTCGATCGCCGGTTTGGGCAGAATTTTCCGACCAAAATTTCTGTTCCCCCAAATTGCCGGCTTGAATTTTCGCCGGTTCGATCAGACTTTTCCAAGGAAATTTTATTCTGTTCCCTCCAAACACGTGAGACTGGAATTTCCTGAAAACCTAGGCTGGGTGAGGTTCATGTCGGTAGCTGGTACAATTCCCAGCGAATGGAGGTAAAACACCCGTCCTCAATAACTTACCCAAATCAGGACACTAATCCAAATAGAATCAGAGGATATGAAAGGAGCCTAGACATTTGGGCGTCCATACAATCCTTTCACCACCGTAGGAAAGATACCTATATTATAATATCTTGCATTAAATTTTTACGGTTTGATTTTTTAGGTAGGTAATAAAAATATTTATCCAACTCGTTGAAACTTTAATCCGTTTGTAGTGGTTCTGTGAACTTTACACCTAAATCAGATTCATCGCAATAACTATCAAGAGTCTTCTTTAAGAATAAAATAATTATAAACAACACAAAAAAGGCGTAAGACGACCTCGAGTTGGCTACTAATTTGGCCCTGAAATTATTCAGTAAATTTCAGGACTTTTAAAATTATTATCTACAAAATACATAAAAATTGAAGCATTCATTTGAGCTGTCGGGTCGGGTCACAAACAAACAGACAAAATTAATATAATGCAAAAAGTTCTTGTTGAAACTAAAACAAGAACTCACTACATTTCAGCAATAAGACACGGCCGTATCTACCTGAGTCATAGTGTTATGTTCTGGGCTAAAGGTTAATTATTATTATTTTAAAAGTTTGGTTCCATTGCAAAAAAATACATGCAAAAAAATTAATGCGTGTACCTATTGTAGAAATCTGTAGTTGAAAGTAAATTACCATCTGACAACATTGCTTCAATTGAAAAAGAAAAATTTAGTAAATTATTTTAGAAAACTAAAAAATTACAAGACTTGAACATTAATTATTAACTATTAAATTATTTTCATCCATTATTATTGCAAATGGCTCTCAAGACATTTTATTTACAGTGAATTTACAGTTAACGGTACATAATCAGTCACATCAGTTACAAGTTTGACTATCAGTAAATTTTCAAGTTTTAGATGTGAGTGTTAATGTGAATGTGCAGCTCAATGACTATAGTATTATTTATTATCATAAATACACAACCCAGTCTGTTGCAGGTTACTGTGGATTTAGAAAAGGAGAAAGACTTGGTTTTAAATAATTCAAAACAAGTATTAAAGAAAATTCCATCATGCTAATGTTTTTCATGGAAGTCAATCTTCTATGGTGGGTATTTCATATTATGATTTTCCTAATTTCTGTTCATTCCTTCAAGTTGTTATTTACTTTCCAGAATCTCATTGATGGCATCAATTTTTAATGATTATTAATAGTTTGTCACATTCCTCCTGCCTTTGAGCTAGTAGTGGTGATAACATTTACTTTTAATGCTTATGTAAAATGAAACCATAGGTACCTACTGAGAAATATCCTTCATTCTGTCTATGCTTTTCTGTGCAATCTAATTCTTGACCTATATTAACCATCTGCCACAAGTTTGCTGCTCTCTGGAACAATATTTATATTGTGTTTCAGAATTATGAGTAATTGGTAAAACAAAAATAATTGGTTACCTGAGTTGCATTGTACTTGAACAAATAGACCATTCAATAATAGTTGCTTATAATGGCACTTTAAGAAACAGTAGATATATTTTCTTGTATCTGTTACTATATTTTTTGAAATTTTACCTTATATTAAGATAATAATATCTTATCATTGAGTAAAATTGTTCAGATACCTCTAAAGTTAAATTAGATTCTTTACCGTTGTACATTGTTGTACTTTCTAGTTAAATCCATAGTATTTTACATGGGATTTTTGATACATGGCTAGCTTATCCTACCAGTAGGTTTTGGAAAGTACATGATAGCTGACAGCTATGTATTGTTCAAAAAGAAATCTAATAGTATAATTTTCAGAACAATCAGACTTATGGTTCTGGACTTCAGTATTGTCTATAGAATAAACAAGATAATAACAAATACTTAATCATAAACATGAATTCATCATTAAATTAAAAATATTGCCATTGTAGGAACTGAATCCACAACCTAGTGATTCAAAGATAAATTAACTTAAAAATATTGCCACAGTAGGAACTGAACCCACAACCTAGTGGTTCAAATATGAAAATTATGCTTAGCTTACAATTATAAAAAAAATTGATTGAGAGGGATGTCAAGGTCATGCCATGTATAAAATCCTATGAAACTAGAAAGTAGAAACCCTGTATGCTATTAATGGTATCTTCTTCTCTTTCTTTCACTTTACCTCTTCCCAAACCTACTTGGGTTGGCAATGTTCAACCACATGGTTGAGGTTGGTTGGTCACATTTTTACAGCTGGATGCCCTTCGTAACACAAACAATTCTATTTGAATAAATATCCTGATTAGGATGGGGTTTTACCCTCCATTTGTTGGGAATCATGCTACCCCACATTAACGTCACCAAGCCAGGGTAGGGCAGGAAATGCCAGCCTCACATGTTAAGAGGGAATAGAATTTTCTGTGTGAAAAGTCTCTCCAACCAGGACTTGAAATCAGGATCTCTGGACTATGGCAGTGTCACAACCCTTACCATGGAAAAAATTAATGTTATGGACTGTAAACATCCTGTAAATATGGACTGTTTTGGGTTGTGGAAGTATACCTAATATAACTATCTGACCTGGTTTTAGGGTTTTCCAGTGAAACCCTTACAATTAACACTGCAATCTAATTAGATGTATTGCGACCATTTGATTCTATTTGGTTTTAAGATCCAGATCTGAGGATGGTGGTTTTATCATCTATTTGCTGTAGGGTAAAAAAATGCCAGTCAGGATTTTTGAATTATACCTAAGAGACCACAGAACATACAGTGTCCCCCAAAAAAGGAGCCACTAACATGATAACTTTTTTTTTTAAACTACAAGGTAGGTGTCATTGGGTTGACTTATTTTGAATATGTAAAAATCATCCTTTTTTTAGTATAATTTGTGCTAAATAAATGCAATGATTCACTTTGTCCAATATAAAATAAATTTACAGGATTTACTTCAAATTCATGTGAAAAATTCTAAAACCTGCTCAAATTTAGATTAAAAAACAACACTCAATGCATTTATCTAGCACAAATATTATACTATAATAAGTGAAAAAAAAAAAGGTGACCCCTTGACACCTCCCCTGGTAAAGCTAATGGTATCAAGAAGGCATGAAAATTTAATCATTTCAAATAAAAAGACATGTGTTTAACATTTTTTTTATGAAACATTATGAAGTTATTTCTCTAATATTACTGTTTCTAAATAGATTTTAATATATACAAGGTGCCCCACCAAAGTTGGACACTATAAATTATATTATGGCCCCTGATGGAGTTTTTGAAAAATCCAAGGTTACATGTTTTATTTATGAGATTTAGTCATGCTTTCTTTAAGCAGTGTGGTTCAAAAGTCAGAATAGAAGGTGCCACTTTCAATTTTTAAATGGGTCAATGTGGTTTCATTTGTTAATTTTACTTCTAAATTATTCCTGAGTACTTTTAATACTAATCTTATATTATAAAGTAATATGTTAGTGTGTGTATGTTTAAAACGCCATAACTCGAGAATCGCAAGTCAGATTGAGCTGAAATTTTCATTGTTATCAATGACTGGCTCAGCACCGTCATGCACTATCCAAAAAGTACCATTTTTTGAAAGTTAAGCTTTTTAATGAGTTTATTCAAATTGCTACATCCAAGTAAAACGATTAAGTTGAATTAGCGGAATTTATAGACGTTTCTGTAAAACCTCTGTGGCGCAAAGTCACGGGTGTTAGATAGGGAAAACCGACACCTACCAACGACTTCAGTTATTGATGGTGTCTATTAATTCCACCCTTAGTATGATTCCTAATTGCATTGTATAAGAGCTATTGAAAATTTCAAAATGTCCCATTTTTTAAAAGTTGAGCTTTTTCACTCTCAAATTTGGACGTTCCAATAGATCTAGGTAATGAAGTTCAACCTTTTTTATAATCAAGCCACTGAAGCTATTGTCCCAATAAGTTCTGTAGTACAAATTCTTGGAATCGCTAGATAATGCACAAAAGGTTTTGTAACGAAATATTTTTTGCTAAGTTTCTGAAAGACAATGAAGATTTTTTTTTTGTAAACAGATGATCTTTGTCAATTTTTCTTACAGAAAATCTATCTACCTACCTATACAATAATCAATCGTTTAACAGGTAAACAAAGAAATTTATCACGGGACATGTAATCAAGGGACTGTATTAATTGGATTTGCCCAGAAATAATACAATACATTATTATTCATTTTAAAAATATCTTATTTTCTTTGTGGAAAATTAAAACTACTTATTCTATTATTCAATTATGCGTTGGCCATGCCTCTATAAACCCACCTGTGTCACAGGCCTAGCTGCAATGTGGCTATTAATGACATTTTTTTTGTTGTTGAAATTTTTGTTTTGGATTCCCAATTCTTGCTTAATTACATATTTTTTAATGTTCTTACCAAAAAAAAACCAAGTGTTTGTTATACAGGGTGTGACATGTGACATATATATTTTGTAACACCCTGTAAGTAAGTATGTCTAGATGTAAAATTGCACAAAAATAATGAATATGTGAGAAAAACTTCGATTTTTTGCAAATAAAAAAGTTATGGTCTTTCATCTGAAAATGTTGCATGGAGACCTGTAGATTTTCTGGAACTATCACGTGGGTACTCAAAAATTTCTGAAATTCAACAAAGAATGCAAATATAAAAGAAGAACACATATTGAAAAAACCATTTTTAATTTTTTGTCTACACCTACCTACCTACTTACTATTTCAAGTGGTAAAATCATTTAGTAGTAGTAGTAGTAGTGAACTCTTCGTTGAAATTTATTTACATTAATCACAAAGAGCATGATTATTGCCTAAGGCAATCTCTACCATACAACCCATGACCTTGCACCACTTAGTGTAGATGTTACGGTAAAGGTACATAATTCGGTAATTGTACACAATTACCAGTAATTGTATACATTTACCGGAGTCTTTGGTAAAAGTAAGAAATAATCTTAAAAAAACACTCTATTTCCTACTTTAACCGGTGATTGTATACAATCGCCAAACGAGCTTGGTGAGAGTAAGAAAACAACCAAACAAACAAGAGGTCAAAGGGTCTTCGATTTATACAATTCGCCAAGAACCGAGCTTACCATTGTGGAATCAAGTGCAGCCGTTTGAAGCCATGTTTGGGGTTCCTGCCAAAATTGGTTAGAAAACATCATCACTGCCTGATGATGTTCTGGAAAATATTTCAATTGAAGCAAAAATTGAGCTTCTATTAGAAGACATTCCAGAAAAACCATCAGTGAATGAGCCCAATCTGATTTTAGAAGAACCAGCTTCTAATGAAATTACAGAGAGACAAGATTCTGTGGAAATGAAAGGGACACATGCTAAGGAAAGCCTTGAAGAGCAAGCGAAGAAAATATTTAAAACATCAAATGTTAGTTTTCCCCCTGAAAATGTAGGTGATAGGTAAAATTAAGAGTACCCGATGTTGATAGGGCACGAAGTGATTGTAGAAATGTTTTGGCTGTTATTATGTGTGTTCAAAATGAGCTGTAGAAATTGGGTACTAAAGAAAGGCGACTGCCACATATGTATAGCAGAAATCAATTTACCCTCTGCAAAGAATCATTCGTTTCTCTAGATATGGTTCCAAATCTTAATATTTCATTGCGCGAGAATGTTAGAAAAACTTGTGTTTGCAAAACTAAATGTAAAACAAACAAGTGTAAATGTAAAAGAATGAAAAGCTGTGTACTTTCAAGTGCTATGAGAGTTTGTCGTGTCAAAACAAATAGTACAAATGTCGTACAAAATTTGCCTCTTGTTATTAATTCAGGCAAAAAACCTCTTGTTTTTAATCAATAAATTATTAACATAAAATGATGTTAAAGACCTTTTTTTGGTTTCCGTCTTATTATTCTACAACATTCAGATTAAAAAGTAAGAAATAAAGCCTCTTGTTTTTGATTCAGCTTTAAAAAATAAATAAAAATTACATTTCTTGAAAAACAATTTGAATTAATTGTTTTATTTCTTCTTTCATTCATTTTCTTACTTTTACCGCTGGTCCTTGGCTATTGTATACAATTACCGGTAAAAGTAGATAATTGAGAATAATTTCGTACATTTACCAGTGACTTTGGTGATTGTATAAAATTACCGGTAATTGTATAAATAACCAATTATGTACTTTTACCGTAACATAGACACCAAATTGAAAATGGCTTTTTGAATTCAGGTTTTTCTTTCAAATTCAAACTCTTTGTTGAATTCAGGCTTATTTGAAGCCCCCACATGATGGCTTCAGATAATATCTACAGGGTGGTCCATACAACATTTTTAGTTAAAAGAACATAATTTATTTTTAAATTGAATTTTTTTGCACATTCAGTCTTTTTACTTCTCTGCAATTTTACGTCTCTTTCATTACCCACATACAGGGCTGCAAAAAAATTATGTCACACCCTGTCACATGTCACACAATAACATTTTACTTTAGTTGTTTAATATGACCAATGGAAAATGTGTTAAATTAGGCGATAATGAGTAATCCATAATGATTTTTTAAGAAAACTCAAGAATAAAAAGTTATAGACCACACTGTATATTTTTATAAAAATTAATTGTAATAAAAATGAGAGTTTTTTAGCACATATTTTTTCGCATAGAATATTACTTCCGAGAAATTTCTAATATTAGAAATCGGAAGTATTGTGTTAGATTCTGTAAAAAAATAAATATTTTTTTGCTCCGATTTCAATTCTTAATATTTCTAGACGTTTCCTAACCTCCTTTCCAAAGCAAAATTTTATATGTATATGCATATTATTGTTTTACATTATTTATCTTATTATTAATATGTATTATATATTTTTTTATAATTAATTTAAATTATAAATGTAGGAAGTAGATACATAGGTATTATTGTAAATTGTCTATATAATAGCACTAGCAGTGCGTTTAGACAATACCTATATGAAGTAGAAAAAAAAATATTACTTCCAAGAAATTTCTAATATTAGAAATCAGAAGTATTGTGTTAGTTTTTGTAAAAAAAAATATTTTTTTGCTCCGATTTCAATTATTAATATTATTTTTTAATTAATTATAATAAACTCTGATTTTTAAGAAAATACAAAAAAATTGACAAAAAAGAGAAAAAATGAGGTCTTTGACTTGCCGATACAAAATGTAAAAAAAATGGTTTTCCACCATATAAAACAAATTTGAAGAACATCGGTTTAGCAGTTTTTGAGAAACAAGTGATTTAGTATAAAATTTCAAAATTGCCACGTGTAGGTATGCAATGTGACACAATCACGAGGAAGTATTGTGTCCATAATTGGCAGTGTTTTTATTAGTCTTTGATACCTTGAGCTTTACCAGGGGAGATGCCATGTCAATCAACTATTTTTTTACTTGGCCTGGCGCACTGCCATGCGCCTAGGTTTAGATCTCAATGTAGAACAATATAAATAAAGTTGCAGAAAAGCCCTGGATACGTAATTACTGCGGTACTGCTGCATGTAAACAGTATTGAAAGAAAAACATGAAACAATTTAGGTCACTGAAAATTGTAATAACTATATTTTGGTATTTCTTTCTCATTTCAGGCAACCTTACAATCAAAAATGTAAATTGGATTACTATGCAAAGGAATGACTTTCAAGACAAACCAATAGTTAATAGAAGAAAGGCTGGATTATATTCAGCCATCAAGTATAGTTTTGTAGTTAATAATGAACCTGATGAAACTCCTACAGTTATAGATGAGTTACTAGACTTCAATAGAAAAATAGTTGCAATGGAAAAAAGTTCACAATCATCTGGACAAATCTCATCTAATGATCTACCAAGGTTGAGAGGGCGACCCAAAGTTGGTTTGAAAGATGAGAAACTTAATAAAAAAAGTGGAATTAAAAAAGAAACAGCTGAAATTAAAACAGAAATTACTAGTAAACAAAAAACTGGAAAGAGAAGCTTAAGATCAAATGCCACTCCTGAAATCGCAAATAAAATGGCACGTTCTTCGTCAAAAGTCAGTCTAAAAGCTCCTAGCAAAAACACTAGTACAGGAAAGAAGATTTTCAAAAAAGCTCAAGACAGTTCACTGACAAAGAAAGGAAAATTTCATCCAGTCGAAGAATCCATTTTGCGGAATGGTAAGAAAAAAAGGAAAGCACAATCACCTATCTTTCCTGAAAAGGATACTATCAAGAAAAAGGTGAAAAAACTGATTGGCAATGTGAACTTGTTAGCCGATATCACACCTATTGCAGATATATCAAAGAATGAAGAAGTTGATATTGAATGTTCTGTCAGTGATAAAGTTAAATCTAAAAGAAATTCTGTAGATGATGTTGCAAGCACACATAGCAAAAGTGATATGGAAGATAAGGATAATGATAATTTTAGAGGCGAATCAGAAGTTTATACAAAAGTAACTAACACTCAAATGAAAATTAAAAATAGGAAGAAGAAATCTAGGAGTATGGAAAAAACTGGAGGCAATATTTGGGCTGTTGATTCAAATGGAAGTGAGGTTGCTGTTTCTGATACTGCATCAAATACATCAAGAAGATCAAGTTTCAATAGTATTACAAGTGACAACAATTCCAATAGTCAGGATATAAAACTAGACCAATCATTAAATCCCATGGGTATTGAAAAAACAAACCAGAACTTGAATTTAAATAGCAATCTAGTGCAAGAAGAGAGGTTTAGGAATGAACAGACAAATGAATCACTACCACTAGTAAAAACTCAACTTGTGGTTCCATTTTCTATTAATAATAAACCAATATCTAAAACTGGTACTAAAATCAAAAGACTGAAAACAATTTCTGATGATACTGACAGTGATACATTAGACGTTTTATATACTGATAGTCCTTCTAACGTAGAAAATCCTGTTCTCTCTAATCTTCAAGTACTCTCTAAAAGCTTTGAAGTCCATAGTTCTAATGAAGTTGAAGACATGGATCAATTAGTGACAGTAGATAAGATTAGCTCATCTAATGAGAAGAGTTTTGAAAAAGATATTCACAATACAGAAGATCATGTCAACAATTCTGAAACGACTTTGCTCAAGTATTATGCTGTGTTAGAATCAGAGTCATTAGAAATGGAGAAATCACCAATAAAAAGGTGTCTTGAGATTGAACCAAAGAATACAGTTGAAATAGATGCTTCAAGTTTCAAAGAAAATGATATGAGTGAGATAACCGATAAAAAACTAAATGAGACAAGGAATACAAATATATCCGCTTCTTCTTTGTCATCTCCAGAAAAAGCAAAAAAACACAGAAGATATTGGAATATCTAATTCAATACTCCATGTAAAGAGTTATTAGAGAGTACAATAAGTGATAGTGTTCCCATCAATGCTGATCCTATTAGAATTGAATCAAAAAACATTTTACATGAAGAATTTGGAAAGATCACAAATGATGTAAAAGCAAATGAACACAAATGCTTCACTGAAATAAATGAAAATTTGAATAATTTTGAGCAGAGCAACAGTTCTAATCCAAATGGACAAAATTTAATAGTCAGTGAAATAGTAAGTGAAGAAATAAGCAGTGCAAAATTTACAAGTAACTCTCAGCAAGATGAAAAAAATAGTACTGTTGATGATACTGAAAAAAATGTCGAGCAAAAGCCCACACTGTTAAAGAGACAGAAGAAATTATGGCAAGTACTATTAAAGGAACTGAAGACATGTTTAAGCAATTGCCAAGTATTATTAAAGATACTGAAAACATTGTTAAGCAATCACCAAGTACTATCAAAGATCATGAAGAAATTGTTAGTAAAAGGCCAAGTACTATAATGAAACAATGAACCAAATCCCCAAGTAGTTCCAATAATACTGAGAAAACTGTTAAGCAACTCCCAAGCCATTAAATACTGAAGATTTTGTTAATTTATTGCCAAGTACGAAAAAGACACTGAAGAAATGATTGGCGAAACAACAAATATTATCAAAGATGTTAAATATAATAAACTATTGGCAAGTACTAGCAAAAATATTGAAGAGTTACTTGAACGAATGCCAAGTACTATTAAAGATACTAAAGAAATTGTTGAACGATTGCCAAGCACTATTGAAGAAATTGTGGAACACATGCAATGTACCATTGAAAAAACTGAAGAAATTGTTGAAAGAATGCCAAGTACTATTGAAGACACTGGAGAAATTGTTGAACAAATGCTAAGTACTTTTGAAGATGCTGAAAAAAATCTTAACCAACTGCCAATTACAATTGAAAATGATGAAAGATCTGTTCACAAAAAGGAAGTTACTATCAATGATACCGAAAACATAGCTAACCAGCTGTCAAGTTTTGTCAAAGACACCGAAAAATGTATTGATCTATTGCCAAGTACTATTAAAGATTCTGAAAATATTGTTGAAAATCGCCAATTATTATTAAAGATGCTGAAGAAATGATTAAGCAACTACCAAGTACCGTTGGGAGTATTGAAAAAATGGTTGTACAAATGACAAGTACCTTTGGTAATACTGAAGAAACTGATATCCAATTGCCAAGCATTATGAAACATGCTTTAGAAAATGTTAACCTGTCGTTAGGTAACAAAGATTCCGAAGAAATAGTTGACCAATCGACTATCACTAAAAGTAATACTGAAGAAATCATCAAGCAATTGCTAAGTACAAACGAAAATCTGAAGATGGTACCAATCAGTCATTAATTAAGGGGAACAAATCTTTTACCTTAAAATGTGCTACTTCTACTGACGTCGAAAACATTTTAGCCTTAAATGAAGATACTTCCTTAAATCCCATCACAGGTTTACTAGAAAGTACCTGTAAGTCACCTATGAAAAAAGATGAATTCGTTATTGACACTCAAGTATCAAAAGAAGCAATTTTAAATATTTCAATTGACAGTAACATTGAAAAACTAAAAGAAAACTTCATTTCACCTGAGCTTATTTCAAACAAGGTAGATGAGAATGACTCTCTTTATGAAGATACAGAAATGATAGAGCCAGAAAGAAAAGAAGAAGTAGGCAGAGTCAGAGGTGAACTACCTGATGAAGAAACAAAAGAAATCGTTCAAAATTGTCCTCCAGAGATTCCTGTGAAATCAAATAAGTCGCCTGAAACATTACTTATCGAAAATAAAACTACTGTTTATTCAGAAAAACCTCATGATCAAGTCGAGATAAAGGGTGACAAACCAAATACATTGTTAAAAAGCTCAAATGAACTTCAAGAGTCAGAGGAATTTCCTTGTTCTTTGATTGAGAATAAAAATAAAACGAACTTTTTGAAAAACCTCAAGTTGAAGTCAACATCACCGTTAAATCATGGACAAGATGTACACACAAACAAAATATCAAATGTATGTTTGGACGTCAAAGAATCATGTTCAGTTAAAGATAAACTTTATACGGGGACACTAAAAGTTACTCTTACACGGAAAAGAGATTGTGACAAAAATAACTATGATGATCACAAAGAAACTGAGGCATTGGAATATAAAATTTGCCCAAAGGTAACTATTCTCTTTGTGTAATACAGGTCTCAAAAAATTGAAATTAGGACAAAATATATTCATTACTCATTGCTGCTGAACTTGTCATGCTTTAGTATACCATGCATATGACTTTAAACATGCCTTTTTTATGTCTTGTGATTAATATTACAAATTCTGTACAAAACTTGAAAATACATTGCCTATAAGGACTTCAATACATCTTCGTGATTGGTTCACATTGCATACAAGTGGCAATTTCGAGATTTTCTACTAAATCACTTGTATCTCCAAAACGGCTTAAGCGATTTTCTTCAAATTTGTTTTTTTATGGTAAAATACCGTTTTTCCTAATTTTTGCACATTTTTGTCCGATTTTTTTTCTTCATAACAGAACTAAATCATATTTTATTTAAAATTAGAGCTAAATCATATTTTTTTAAAAAAATAATTGCAAACGCATTATGTAAAACACTAATACGCATTTACATACAGATTTTCATTAAAATTGTGTGTACCGTTCACGAGATTTGGTATTGGTAAAGGTAGGGCTATCGGCTACGAAAGCTCTTTGTCACTGCGACCTTAGATAGATCTTTTGTGACATCCGTTCACGAGATACAAGCGTTTAAGTAAAAAGTTAGTGGTCAGGCGCATGGTCTGTATCAGCAAGAACCGCTAGTGCAAAGTTGATGAATAATTTAAAGCCCCATCTACAGAATGTCTCCTATATGTTTAAAAAAATCGCCAAAATCCATTCAGTAGTTTGTGAGATTTGCGCGTTACAAGGAATGTATTTTACAGACAAACACAAAACCAAAGTTGCTCAGCAGGTTATGAAAGAAATATGAAAAAATCGAAATTGGAGCAAAAAAATATTTATTTTTTTTGCAAAAACGAACACAATACTTCCAATTTCTAATTTTAGAAATGTCTTGCAAGTAAAATCACATTCAGGGTTGCTTTCATAGTGTTTTCAAAATTATTGAAACTTGCCCTACTATATTTTTGTCGTACATAGACTCGTACCATACCGCCCTCCATAATACGAGTTCATCACTTTTGTATTCTTGTTGAAATATTTTACCTTCTGTGGATTTTTGTCAATTATATGAAACTTAATTCAAACTATTCAAGATGACCGAGTTTTGTGTCAACAAGTAGTGTATTTTTATTAGATAATGATCACATCTTCACAATCTTGACGTTATTATTTATCATTAAAACATGTTTTGTTTTTGTTTCAGCGAGTTAGCAAGCATAATTACAAGAATTTCCCACTCACTTCTATGATGTTGCTTCATTCAGACTGTCCCCAATCACCTCCAATATCATTATACAAAGCTAGTAACCATTATAAACAAGGTTAGTGAAATAATAAACTATTTAATCAAATTATGTGATCTTATAATGTCGAACTTTTACCCATTTCACCTATAAACTCTAATGGGAAAGCTGCAAGACTTTTTTAAGAACCTAGGATCTATCCAAGTTCATAACAGGAGAATATATGACCAGCACAAGGGTCCAAGTTGCATTGATTTTTATTTTTTAATTTCTAGAGTACAGCTATCGGGTGCTGACATTCGAGGGTCCAGTGCCAAAAGATGAACAAACTTCTAGTTCCTGTCAAGAATCTTCTGAATCTAACAATTCTTCGGTTGCTGAAATCAAAACCGATAGCGACAGCAATGTAAAGCCTACTAGAAAGTGAGTAAGGAGTATGACAAGTGTGTGTGTGTTTTTCTTTTCAACAAATAATTTTACACCATTTTAACACGTTCGTTACCGAACGGCCATATGTGGATGTTTTTGTGTTTTTCTTTGGGACCAAAAACACACATGGCTGTTATCAAAATTTTAACGAGGGACCGGACATCCATATATGGCCTTTTGGAGGTAGGTTGTTAGTATTAGAACAGATATAGGATCGATTCTTGTACAAATACGATGCCCAATATGCAAAAAAAACCTGGGGACCAAAATTTGGTCCCCAGGATGCAACAGCAACTTTACCGCCTGGTCCCTACGTAAAACTTGAAAAGATTGGCTTGGTAACGAATGTGTTAAAACAAAATTCAAATCCAAGCGATTGACGGCATGATGACTATTTCCATCTTTAAACCCTCAAATCTTCGCAAATGATTATGATAATAAATAAGAACAAAATTATTATGTGATTTATTTATTTGGTGATTATTAGATTATCATATATTAAGTATGGAATGGCCTTGCCTACAAATGCCAAAAAAAAAAAAAAAAAAATATTCTGCTTTATTTGAAATTCGATAGAACTCAACACAAAAAAAAAACTTCCTGCTGTTGGATAGGACCTGCGTGGTGACAAGAATGTACTGTATGTATGAACTCTATGCATTCAGAATTTTTAGGGAGTATGTTCCACAGTTACAGGGAAAGGTTCCATGTCTATCAGTGCCCCTGTGAGCGAAAGAGCGGGAGGATTGCTAAAGTGGTTCATTTTCATTTTAGGTTGAACTGTTGAAAATACCGATGGTGTATTGTTCCATTTCAACAGTTCGAACGGGAGCAAGTTGCTGATAATTATTAGTAGTCAATATTCTTACGGCGCGGTGCGGCGTTAGACTTGTATTGTAAACAATCTATCCTATGGATCCATGATCTAGGGATCGAATCCCACCCAATGCTTGGATTTTCCTTCATATATTTGAGTTTGTGATCACATAATAATAAGACTCAGGGTTAGGGCGTAGATATTGCTTTGAGCATTAACCTCGCCTGGTGGTTACCTTCTACTAAAGAGTATTATTATTATTTTTATTATAAACAATGGCCTGTTCTCCTTAAAATGTATCAATAGACTCGAGAAAATTCCAAGGTACTGACAGGCATTGTTTAATTTTTTTAGTGATATAAGTGTAGAAACTTGCTCTTATAATTGTTTTTCTCGCTCTTTACAGGAGAATAGTCATTCCCGAAAAAAGTTCATCCTTCTCTATTCATCCTCAAAGGCTCTGTGAAGATGTTTGTAAATATTGTTATACCAAGTTTGGAAGTTTGGATACTCCATGTCATATTGCACAGTTGAAAAGTAGTCAACTGCAGAATCACGTGCTCAAAACAAGTGAGTATTTAATGCTACCTTCTAAAAGATTTCGTATATGAAATGTTTTAAAGGATCAAAAATTATTATAGAAAATGAAGAAAACTTCGTGTCACAGAGGTTGCTTCTCTCCGTCATTTCAGTTCACAAAAATAATATAATATTTTCAGTTAATTGGCAGTATAACCTGTGCAATCTACTGTCGGTATTAACTATTAAGGAGTTGCATGTTCGATGCCCGTGCAATGCATTGTCGAAAAGTTGGTTACCGAAAGGTCATAAAAAACAAACTCGGGGATTATAACCAGGAAGTAGAGCTTTTCTAATGTGCCCAGATAGCTGGCAGTTTTAAATGCTTTTGATTAATTACTTTCTGTTCGCACCATGGCTAGTCTTATATGGGTTCTGTGAGCTAGAAGAGGATTCGCTTTAAGTTTAGTTTAGTAAAACTATATTTTGTTGTTTTCACTGCATTTTCTCATCTTTGTTTTCATGCTAATTAATTTTTGGACTATGGTCATTTCACATTATATGTAGAGTTTAGATACTATAATTTTATAAATGAATGGTTATTATTTCATGAAAATCATTTTTGACTATTATGTTTTTTCATAATTTATTTCAGTCGTAGCTTTGGGAACTAATTTGACATCAGACTCATGCCTCTGTGATGCTTGCTACCGTCGCGTGATTAGAATGTCCCAAGAGAAAACAACAACATTCCCTGTTAAAAAGAAAAAGAAGCGTTCTAAAGAAAATATCCCATGTCATGTCCCTGAGTGCAAGTCCAATGGAATCCATAATGTCACCAAAAAGGTGTTCCATAAGATCAGGAGAGCTTTACGTAATAAGGTAATTTGTTTAGTTTTAATTACTACATATTGAATGTCCCTTATAGTGCTTTCTCAACAGTATGATCAATATTATATTTCGTGAGATCAATTTTCACTTAACACTTAACATGATAAATAAAATATGTGTTTCTTCGTGTTGTTATATCACAACTTTAGTGAGTAGCTTAGAACAATACGACATTCCTGTATCTTTAATATCCTATCATCTTATTTTGCTCATAATTCCGCCACCGGTCCGTTGCTTACAGTAAAGCAGCTACTCATTTTCCCTTACGAGGTATGAGTAGACCCTGTATTATGCAAAGTATAGAGCCGAAAAATTCCGACTCTGGTGGGATTCTAACCCAGATCACCTGACGTGCAAGCCTTGTGTGCTACACCACTCGGCCACGATGACAACTAATTACAACGATAATTGCAAACTCTTTTGAGGTTATTGAGCAGGTAACTACTTGTTCATTAAGGTTAAGTTTTGGAATGTAGTTTTATGTGAGAAAAAGAAGTTAAAATTTTACCAAACCAATGTATTTTATGTATTAAACAATTATCTCATGAATAACCCTAGCTCTTGTACGCTGCTAATACTCGTACTACAACAACAAAATGTAGTTCATATGATTTTTAAACCAAAATGTGTTTTATGTACTTGAATGTTAATGGAACTTATTAAAATCCCTTAGTTTTGAAATAACCAAGTTGTTTGACGTATATTGGGATGTTTATACCAGTTTATTTAATTTCAGTTTTCAATTGAAATGGAAAGGCTAACTTCTGCCACGCCTTTAAATTTGTGTACGGATCATTATCATTGGGTAAGTATTTGTTTATTATCAGTGCTATTCCTTTTGTTTCAATCACTGTTTCTGCTACATGATTTCAAAAAGAATTTCTTTTGATACTGAATTTATTTCAAACGCTTTACATGACTGACAATTAAAATTCAACTTTGAACTGAAACTTGGTTCAAAATAAATTCATGTTTTAATTAATAAAAATTATTACAGAATTAGAGCAATTTAACAATAATTTATAGATTTGACTATGTTTAAAAGTTTATGTTGATGTTGATTGCAATCAGTGAATTTTTTTCATGTTCTAATCTTAAGTTAAAAAATTAAAATACTTTAATTTATCCAGGCTGACAAAGAGAAAGATGAGAGAATACTGTTTTAGAAATACATTTATCCCACAAAAAACTACCGTTAAAAAAAGGGCCAAGTTCCAGAACTCCTATCCAAAAAGGTTTCGCCAATGAATGCAGTGATATCTTGTTTGCGGCCAAGTTATCTTAGTACTACACTATTTCTTTAATTAAAACCCGTTTTCTGAGTTCCTCATTTTGTATGTTTTTAACTGCAAACTATCCTCTAACTTGGCCAGTTTCGCTCCTTGTTCAGAATTAATGCTAAAAGAGGGACTAAAGCACTAATTCATGAAATTTCACTGTAAGAGATTATATTTATGTTAATAGAAAACAAAAATGGTTATATTGTTATTCTGTACCTGTACATATAGTCGTAATATTCCATACAACCGATGGGATGAAACTGGCCAAGTTAGAGGATAGTTTGCAGTTAAAAACATACAAAATGAGGAACTCAGAAAACGGGTATTAATTAAAGAAATAGTTTAGTACCAAGATAACTTGGCTGCAAACAAGATATCACTGCATTCATTGGCGAAAAATTACACTTAAGAATTTGTATGGCTCGTTTATAATGGGATACCCTGTATTTACTCAAGATAGTGTTTTTTCACTCGATTTTAAATTGTCTTTTTTTTTCAAATTGAAAAACGGATGTTTCATGACAAGCGTGCAATATCTATCGATATGACAATGAAACTCTTTTCAAAGAAAGTTAAAGTTATAGTCTGTTGATTCTCATGTTAAAACTTTATCCATGACAGGTACTCGTAGCTCTGAGATGCTTTGTGTGCGAGAAGCGTCAAGTGAAACAAATGTCAGAGCCTCGCACCGAGCGAGTTCTCATCAAAGCTCAATTAGAAAACGAAGGTATTCCCGTGCAGATGGTAGATCAATCCAGTTATATCTGCAAGATGTGTAAATACTTTTGTTCCCTACTTCTGAAGAAAAATCACATGACACCCAGCGCCAAAGATTTCTTTGATTCTTACAAAACCATGTGAGTTATTTTTGTAATATATGCCTTATTTATTCAATGGGGCTTTCCCAAATGACTATTTTTTTCGAGCAGATGATTGATTTTAATGTAAAAAGACCCGAGGAACACGATTTTGATGTCCAAAAATTAAAAAAGTCATTCCTTAGGGATGAAAAGGCTCTCCAAAGGTCTTCCTTGAAATAACGCAATCTGATTGGTCGCCTACGCTGTGACGTCAAAAGTATGTAAACAAACAATTTTGAAACGCTACTTCGAATTTTGTGTGTAGAATTACATTAGAGTTGAATGTGAAGAGTCGATTTAAAACTGTAATAAATTTGTGAATTTTAACTCTAATACAGTGTTTTAAACTTTAATGTTAACTAACAATGTCTAAAATATCAGTAGATGACGGTATTGCAAAGGCTGTCAGTGGAAATTTACCTGCAGTAAGGACTTTTACAATGGCCAATTTCTTCAATTTACGCGTGTATTTCACGCGTGCTGCAGACGTACTTAGCAAACCAAATTCAAGTGCAGCCAGCCGTCCAATCGCTCGCTTTGGTTAAGAAACGTCCAGCGTGGTTAGGACAAAGATCGGTGAACGGTTTGGTTTATTTTAAAATTTATCATTGGTAATTACAAGGTAATTCTGAGAAGGATAACTTTATTGTGTATGTTGAAAATTAATAGATTGCGAACCAACTATATACAAGGTTATTGTGTTATGTAAAAATGAGAAATTCTGTGCCATTTATATACGTATAGGCTAGAGCTTTTATCAAAGGAATCTCTATATTGCTTTTTTACGTCCGACTATTGAATATGACGCTAATGTAAATCTTCTTAGTATTGGGTATTGCATTTTTTCGTTTTAAAACAATTACGGACACAATGCTTCTTCGTGATTGATTCGCAGTGTATACACGTGGCTATTTTGAGATTGGAAGTGTTAACGATAAGTAACAACATCATCAGTCTTCTGTGAAAGTGAAACGTGAATTTGCAAAGTGTTCAAAGGCCCAGCATCCTAACTCGATCGTAGCAACCGGTTTTGACAGACAGTATGCTGGACTCTTCAACCCGAATTCTCACAGAACGAAAACAGAAAATAGACATTACCATGCAAGGTCGCGACTGAAGTATCAGCAAGCTAGACTTGAGGAGTCTAGAGAGAATACCGCGTTTTCAATCGACGTGTTCCACATTGTTTTCACAACGTGTTCCACAATCAATTCTTGTAATAGTCAGCTATAGTATCAAGGATAGTACTTATAACAAATTAAATACTGTTTTTCATTCACTGAAGACTTAAAAAATCAATTTCATTGAAGTGATACCTATGAGAAACCTATGGAAACTGTAGTATTTCAAAACTCCAAAATTTTTGTTTACATACTTTTGACGTCATCAAAGCAAAAATGGCTGCCCGCGAAAATTAGGGTGTTTCAAATTTTCCAATTTTCAAATGAAATTTTCTCAATGATTGCCATTCCTAAATTGAAAATGGATGTCACCAATAGAATCAGCGTGTTCTAAACCATAAGAATAATTGGTTTGTAAAAAATGTGGGAAAGCCCCATTTAATATAAAAAAATCATGATCCTTTCCAATAGGGTTGAAACCCTAATAATATTTTGAAACAAGATATCAATCTCCGAATGTAATGCCTTCACTTAACATTTTTTTGCCCACCAAATGTTTTTTCTTTAGTGATGTTAAGAATGCATGGGAATGGACTTCCAAGCTGTGATTGAAAAACTATTTTCAAAAATACTTGTTTTAAAAAAGAGCCAGAAAGTGCATCTTTTTGATTGTCTGATTTTGACTGAACCTTATTTTACCACTGGAATGTGTGGGACTGCGTTTTTAGACAGTTTAAGACAACATTAAAATATCAGTTTCGGTGATAAAAGAGGAATGGCGTGCATGAAAATTTAGAGGAATTCTATGGCATTTTTTCCAAAATCTATACATATTAATATTCTCAATGAAGCTCAAACATCTCCAATGAAATCGTTGTACGTTATCGGTGAAAAATTGCTCTAAATGAAAACTTTTCTAATTTACTGCACTATGCAGAGATTTGATCTAATGAATGACAAAAAACTTTTCATATTAATTAAATCGTGCTCTCTTCTTGACAACCACTTGTTTGTCAGCTTGAAGAACATCTTCAAAATGAATTTAAATTGAAATAAACTGTACCTCCTATTGACCAATAAATTACACTTCGACAATCTATTTCCAGATTATTAAACAAAAATAATTCTGGTGAAAGCAGCACTAAAGAGAAAAAATCTGTATTGAATGAAGGGTCAAATGTTGATCCAGTTGTAGAAAAAGAACCACTATCACTCGAAGTGTCACAAAATTCATCACCCAATACTGAAAGTACGAAAGCAGAGACTATAGTCCCTGAGTCAGAGATTTTGTCCCAAAATCCCCTTAAACTGCCTGGCGAAGATGAATTGGTTCTGCATACAGATTTCGATATCAACAACCCAGCGAAGTCCACTGCTGTTCTGGAAAGGTATTGATTGCATTTTTCTTTTTATGTTCTTTGTGATAATAATTACCATAGACATATGTATGGCTTATAGTGGGTTAACATTTCAATGCATCATCAGCATGTCTCTTTTCCATTCCTGTAATCTATTTAAAAATAGTTTACATATGTATTTTTTACAGAATAAATAAATTTGTTTCTTTGTGTTGTTATATCACAATTTTAGTGGGTAGCGCAGAATTATAGGACTTTCTCGTATCTTCAATATCTCAATATCTCATTTTTGCCTATAATTCCGCCACTGGTCGCTGCTAACATTAAAGCAGCTACTCATTTTTCCTCACGAGGTATGAGTAGACCCCGAACACCCAAGTACAGAGCAGAAAAAATCCTGTCCCGCCGGGGATCGAACCCAGGTCAATGTACGTGCAATGCCTAGCGCGCTAACTCACTCGGCCACTGTGACTACTACAATTTTTAACAAAAGTTATGACAAATAAAACAAATTGCTTATTTAAATTACTTGCCCTTACTGGCAGAATCATCCACCTGCAATGTGTTCCATATAACACCATGTGTTTGTTAGCGGACTGAATTTAACTCATACTTTTGTTGCTGATATTATTGAAGAAATTGTTGTTCCTATGAATAATAAACAGTATTGGAATTTAAGCTGTACCGTAGTAAAATTTAAACATTACCACGGAAGAAAAAGTCGGCTTATAGGTGTGATTTCCACATATATCTGTGTGGAAATAATTTCAGTTTAAAGTACCTTGACCATTGCCTATACTGTTAGTTTTATATTAAGACGCTTTCTTATTTACTATCCAAACAAAATACCTGGAAAATTTAGTCTGTAAGGAAATAAGTGCGGTTTCGTTGAAAAGATAGCAAGTGACTAGATAATTTTGTCTGAAAGTGTAATCTAACATCTTATTGACAAATTTCTTGAAGGAAAAGATTGTAATAAAATTATATCACTACTTTGTAAGGTTTCCCAAATTAAATAACCTAGTAAACAAGTTTTTTTTGTAAAGTAAAACCTTTTGAAAGGTTAGGCTAGCTTAACACTTTAAGCATAGATTAGTATCTGGTCTATTAAGGAAAGAATATTTTCAACTCAATAAAGTTCCCATATTTGGGCACAGAACGTGTTTTGAAAAGAAAAAAATAAATAAATAAGTGAAGTTTCGAGAGAGAGAAAAAAATGGACGATGAAAAAAAAGTTACTCAATTGACTCATAATCTGAGTTTTCCAGTCCCCTTTTCTTTCAATAAATTAAAACCTGTGAGGACGTTCCTCAAATGTTAGGGTTTCATTATAAATAAATTATTATCTCATTAACTTGATCTCAAGTCGATCGTTAGGACATTGGATCGTTAGGGCTTGTGTAACCTGGAGGTTCAAGTTCCAAGCTAGGCGAATCTTGAAAAAATGTCAGATGATTTCGAGAACTCATATTTTTAGCTCAAAGTAATTTGCTTTCTTAAGAATTCCTTCTTACACGTTCCTTCAAACAAGAAATACTATGTAAGGCTATAAACTCTCATAACACTTGTTTTTTTTTTGCAGATTTAATACAACTATCCAGTTTGATACAGAAACTAAAAAATTGTATCAGAGACTTCTGAGACCCTATGGAAATCAATCCAGTTTCTTAAGGCACTTGGTAATACTAGAAAAATATTTTCGAGAAGGTAATCTTGTGCTGAAAGAAGGTGCTAGTTCCAAAGCTGAAAAATATATCAACACTGTAAACAATCGAATTCAAGCCTGCCATGGTGTTGGTTATACTCCTGTTAAAATTGAGAGCACTCACCTGGAATCTAATACTGTGCCTGCTGTATCAATAAAGAATGGCACATCTGCATCAACTGGTAATGTAAATACTAATACTACTACCACCACCACCACCACCACTTCGGTCAATCAGGCAGCAATAACACCAGATGTATCTTTGTTAGCAGCAGCAGCAGCATATCCCACCAATAAGACACAACATCGAAAGTATCCAGTTATCAAACCTGGTCCACCTATTAAGCTAGTAAAAAACAAGACCAATAGTAACAATCCTAAACCCCCCATACCTGACCTTAATCCAATTGAAAGACCTGTAGAAATTATATCCTCGCCAGAAATAAGCCTTTACAATATTCCTGCTGAAATAAATGGTTCTAATCCCAAGCGTCTGAGAGCATCTCCAGTCCTTGAAATAACACCAGATGTTTCCATTTCTAAAACTTACATCCCCAAGATGAAATCTATTAGTAGCTCAGTGCCCATTTCTCAGTCAAACAATCCTTCTCTCAACACATCCCAGTCTAATGTTGTTCTCTTCTTTCCTCCCTCCACAACTGGTAAACACTCCCAGTGTATCATACAGCCAATCTAACACGATGCAGAGCCCTTTTGATTCAAGGAGACAGAGCTTTACAGACGCTAAAATATCTAATTTATACCCGAGGGTTTCTAAAGTAGGAACTTCACCACGATTTATGATCTCTCAGGTGCGTTCTCTAGCACCTGGGTCTATGCAGAATACTAACGTTAATATAAGGCCTAGACGAAACTCTAACGAGTTCAAATTTCCTGTAGGAAACCCTCCTACTAGCGGTGAATTGCTTCTAGCAGCTTTTCCTTCTTTAGTCAATAACAATGTTACGGTGAGAGGTCCTAACCAAAACATTGCCAATATTCCTACAAGTCAGAGCCCAATGCCTAACTATATGATCTTCCCCCGTGGTCCCCGCTCTGCGTCACCTAGTGTAAATACAAGCATCATTCCACTGAGTGGTCAAGCTAGAAGTTTATCCGGATCTCAAGTAGCACATAGAATGATAAAAATTTAATATCTTCAATCAGGACTCTTCTGAATGCACGTCCTGATCTTCAAACTAGTTTCCAAGGAAATAACTAGCATCACACAGATGTGTGGTGTAATTCATTTGTATTGGTTCAAAAAAAAAAATATTTTAAACAATATAATTGGTTGTCATTTTTGAATGAAGCCTTTTGACTCTGCTGGGTAGATTTCTTGCGCTATAAATCTTTTAATAAATTACCCCTGTGCCACCAAAAGAATCGATCTTTAAGTGCTAAATGGGTAAAGCCATAATACGACCCCAATATTGTCAATGGTCTGTAAATGAAAAAACTTCAATAAACATTATCTAACACTTAATTTAGGAGAATAACATTCAGCAGGTTCAATCAAAATTTGGAATATAATAGATATCATCGATTGATTTCTAGGTATTAAAAATATTTCTTGTTTTTGATTTTTTTTTAAATTATTCAATCAAATAACTAAAGCTTTTAAAATCCAATAGCCAAATGTTTTCTAATATTGAATTGGTAAGGCATTATGAATATGCCAAAAAGATTTTACATTTCACACTTAATGGTGCTATCCTGGGAACATGAGGATATCACTTAACATTTCATGAAACAAATATTATTCTCCTAATAAACTCTATGTTATCCAAACTCTGACACGGATAGCATGGTATTTCTTGGCTGTGAAGAGATTAATGTTGACTTTCTATTATTAACTAAAAATCATTGATTTATGCTATTATTATAATAGTTAGAGACAATAAAATAAAAATGACCAAAAACAAAATAACTAGGATTATGAAACCTTTGAGCAAAAAGGAACTATTAAAAAAAAGTGATGTCTATAAACTGTCAAGTCAATAAAATTTATTTAATTTTATATTAATTATTGGTTATTATAAACGGCCACTTAAAAATAACACACTTTAGCCCGTTCTCCCATATAACTCTATGGATTTCCTTGTAAATGAAAATTCATATAACTTCTCTTATACAAGAACAAAATCATGGTTATCGTTTAACCATAAAAACAAAATTTACATGAAAAATGTCAGCCAGGTAGTCAATTCCTATTACTCCAACAAAGAGATGAAAAAAATTCTTGGTTAGGATTTTTAATTAATGTTTTCCAGACTTCTGGGTGTAAACTTTACTTAATTCAGACATACCGTGTAAATCTTTTTCCTAATACATTCGAAAACCATGAAGTTCTTAATGTATCACAAAAGTTCTATCAATTTTCTCTATAAGGATGATACACATAAGTTAAATGAAAGAACGAGTTAGTGCGGCAATTTTGAGTTACAGTTTACCAACTGCGAAAATTAGTAAAACCAAGTGAGATCTATAGTTTGAAGACTCATTTCTATAATTAATATTTTTAATAGTGAAACAATAGGTTCATATCCTGATACATGCATCTACATTATTGCGTAGAAGTTATTAATAACCATTTGTAAGTCGTCTTGGGACATGTAGATTATTAACTGCACAGATATTATAAAGTATGTGTGTGTCAATTCACAGATTTAATCTAAATAGACAAGCACTTTCACACTGTAAAAGTGAACGAGTTGAAACAAGTGAAAGATACATGTACATAGATATGTAATTTTTTTTAAAAAAATATTAAGTTAAGTTAGAGCTCAGGCATTTTTGAGCTCTTAATTTGAATTCTCGGTAATGATGACTGTATTTATTTCAAGTCTCGGTATTTTAGTTAACTGATCTTGGTTGTTATACACGTTTTGTCCAGTATTTATTTTTGACAAACTTTCTCTCCATTGAGTAAAATGTGGCAGGTTCTATCCTCTATCGACTTGAGAAATTCAAGAAATGTTTATAGTCGGAAACAGCATTAACTAACTCTTTTTAATCTGACCTTATTTTGTTAAATCCATTTCTTTGATGGTCTCATTTCTAAAACCTATCAAAAGCCATTCCAATTTATTTGCTTCAATATTATTATTTTTTTTTTTGAGAGGAGAGAGAGAGAGAGAAGAGAGGGACAATATTTATACTACGGCCAGTTAAAATTCATCTTACATTATCAAATTAATTCAAGCACTGTTTATATCTCTTATCAACTATTTTTATAATATTATTCTGTTGTTTATTAATATGCATTTTGTCAGAATTTTCAATATTTTTATACATAATTATTGATTTTAATACTATTTTAAATAAATCGGCCTCCTTTAAACGTTAAATACAAAATTTAGTACACTGTATGCTAAAAAATGTATTTGTTCTGGGATATATTTCATGTAAACAAAGAATGTTGTGACATCTCATACAGGTCTTGATTAGTTTGACAATGCCTTGATGAGTCTCAAATTCTTGATAGTCTGAAATTGGAGTAGATCTCTTACGACATGAGGTAGAGATTGGAGGCAGCTTTTATGTTTGAAAAGCCATATATTTTGCCTTTAAATATCAAAACAATAATAATACCCAAAACATGAGCATCAGCTTGCATTTTTTTTTTTTATGTCAATTTTTTTTCATGAACTACTAACTGAGAAGTTAGTAGTTGATAAAAGTCCACCAAAATTTGATATAGTTCTTTTTTAATAAAGCCTCAATATTTTACTCTAGATTTAATCTTAAATGGTTCATTCGTTATCAAGTCATTGTTGGACTTATATAAGATCCTGTATAAAATTACAGACTTCTAGTTGTGCTGTAAGAATTTACTTGTTTCTTTTATTTATTCAACATATTACCTATTTTAGAAAAACTCGTAATAAACTTTTTTACTTACTCGTTTATTTTTCAACAAAATCAAATGATCACTTTTTCAATTAGCCATGTTTTTCTGTTTCAGATAAAAAGAAAATATGAGCGAATAAAAATATTATTTTACATATAGTCGTATTTAATCTTTATTGTTTATTAGCATGTACCAAATTTTATTGAAACTTTCTTAGTGTGATTCCTATTATCCTATTACATGTAATATGGGCTAATACCTAGCAACAAATATAGGTACAATTTTTCAGAAGGTAAATCCAAAGCAAAGTCAATGAGTAGCATTTTCCTCGAATAAATCTCTGGTTAGATTGGAACTCATTACTCCTAACAGCCCTCACAACCACAATTCATGTTGTGACAATTCTCTCTTGATGATGAGTTCTGAAGGAGTAGGTAACACAATGAATGATAAACTTGATTTTATAGAAATATATTTTTTAAACTGATTATTATTAAATTTATGTGACATAACTTTGAAAATATTTCATTTTACTTCTCGATATGTTATGTACTGGGTGGGATGCAGTGATTTACTGAATTGAAAAACTACTTTACAAATGCATTATTCTTAGGAAATATAATACATTTTATTAAATATTGAGAAAAGTACATCGTCCACATTACGAACACCATTTTTGATACACTGACAGAGGCGATTTTTTAAATTTTGCTCCCTCCAACATATCTTTTGATGTAAGAGCTATTTCACAACACATATTGCGCTGCAATAATTTAATATATGATCTTTCACAACTTCAAGTTACAGGCCCCAAAATCGGGGGATTGACTTGCCCAAGGAAAGAAATAACACCTTGTATTGTAAGGATAGACTTATTACTTTAAAAAAAAAACACACATGTAAAGATACACATTCGCGCTTGCTAGAATTTGCCTTGGCGCACTACCGTGCTCTCAGATTTATCCACAGAAAACTTTCTGCTGTTTCAATTAATTGATTTTGAGAACTTATTGAACGTGAAAAAACCTGTCAGATGTAAACTTTCATATTTCATACACCACTTCAAATAATTGAATTTCTGCACTCCACCCTGTATATTACTATTTTTTAACCTACGTATCTACGCTATAAGATTTTGGAAAATGAAAATCTCATGTAAATTCCTAGGATATAATTTATTTTAATGTTCCATGTTCATTTTTTGAAACATTAAAATTAAAATTAATTAAATTTTAATGTTTACTGTGTACAAAAGGGAATTTTAATATCTTTTTTTCAAATTCGTTTTAATCTGGTGAAGTTTGCAAATACACTTCACAATTTTATCATGTTCCTCTATATAAAAAAAAACAAGTGGTTTGAAATCTACTTGCCCTTTTTGATGATATTAATTATGTAAAAAGAAAGTCTCAATAATTTCAGTACAGTACAAAGATCATACTATACTTGTTAAGTTGAGAGCATATCCTTATTGTCCTTGCTCTTCTAAATAGTTGTTGTGCCTTGAAATATGTGACTCCCACTTCCTCTATTTTTGTAAAGTTATGAACTGTCGTATAGTTATTTATTTATATAAATTTCATTTATATATAAATTGATTTTATTTTTACTAAAAGAATGGCTCTTTGTATTGTAAATGATTGATTCTACATAAATGTGACTATCTGGTGTATCTGAAATTGTCCACGATTTTTTTTTTTTTTTTTACATAGGTATATACAATAATAATTTTGACAACTTCTCATTCAATCTAGGCTGTAAGTATATGAAAAAAATTGTCATTGCTGTTTTTGTTTTAAAAAAATCAGCCAAATATAAAAATATTGAATAGATCTGAAAGAGCCATGTTTCATCTGAATAAAAAACAGCTTTTAAACTGTACTAATTTGAAAATTACATCATATATACGTATGTCAATACTACCATAAGTTTTGCGAGTACAGAAATATTTACTATGCAACATTTTTCATCGAGTCCAAACGTACCTCTTTGGTTATAAATTAGATCATATGACCAAAAATAAAAAGAGAAACCATAGTAGTCTCTAGATTTCAGGGCGGAATTAATAGACGTTTTTGTAATACCTCTGTGGCGCTAAGTTACGGATTGCGTAGTGTGTAAGGTAGGGGAAACCGACGCTAAGCAATGACTTGAGTTATCGATGTTGTCTATTAATTTCGCCCTTAATCTTATAAGTTGACGATTTAACATAGAAAACGATTTACAGACTCTAAAATAAGAAGTAAACTAATCGTATCAATTCATTGCAATATTTACTTAGTTGTGAGTTACTTCGAGAGTTTCACAGGAGCAGACTAGAATTGACTGAAAATTAGCGACAACCGTGACACGATCGTGACGGTGTACTTCTATGATAACTCTCATAAAACCCTTTGCAATTAATTGCATTCATTCTAGTAGGGCTAGGATTTTCGGAGCAGAGAGAAAATTAATCAATTTCCTGCTAAGTTAGAACTGTGGTATTTTAATTTTTCACGCGGAGTGTATTTAGGTAATTTCTCTTGAAATATGTAAAAAATACTTCAAATTAAATACAGAAGAAAATTGCAGCAATGACACTTCATATTCTATCTGTTCAAAAGCTCCTAGGTTGTATAAATATTTTTTTTATACAACCTTGATGGTTGGAATTTCATCATTGCCTGCACTATTTTAAAATGAGACTTAAATTATTTTTAATGGTATTTATTGAAATTATATTCTACAAATGGAATCGTATTTTTGTAGAATCACTCAAAACAGTAATTCATTTTAAATCATTTTGAAAAATGAAAAATCAATTTTTCAAAATAAATAATAAAAGCCTGTTACAAAACTAACTTGTTTTCTATCTTTCACACATTTTTTTCTATTATTGGACATGTCGTAAATTTTTGAGAAACTTTGGTTTTTTGTCTGTCAGTCTGTTCTTTTCATTCCTTGCCACGCGCAAATCTCAGAAACTACCTTCTATTTTTTGGCGTTCAAATGGTGGAAAATTTTGTGCAATTAATAGCAAAAGTAACCTTGGCCGCCATTTACATACGGTAAATGATAAATAGATTAAATGTGTACCAAAGTATTTGTGATTTAAATGAGAATTGGAAAATCAAAAGGTAGGTCCGTCCGAATAACATAATTATACAGGGTGGAGCAAAAGTCTGGAAACCCCAGAATATCTCTGACAGGGCTATCTGAGTAGTTTGAAATTTTGCACGGTGAACTGGGGTAATAAAACCTTCATTTAGAGTGGGCCCATTTTTTGGGCCGGCCCCCATGTTGGGGCCAGAGGGGTCAAGTTCATTTTTTTAAATACGAACAGCCCTCTTGCAATACATTTTTGAAAAAGTCTTAATTACAGATACTTTGGTAAAAGGTTCATCTCTATCATTTACCGTAGGAAAATGGCGGCCAACTTTATTTTTGCCATTAATAACATTTCATGTCATTCTCTAACGTAAAACAAAAGAAAGCTGAAATAGTATTTTTACATAATAGAACTTTTCAAAATTGCATCGCGAGAGGTTATAAATTAACTTAACCTACTTTGACCCCTGCATAGGGGCCAGTCCCGAAAGTTGTTTATTCTCGAAATTAAAAATTAATTAATTTGCATTGACCTTGGAAGTACATATCGATACCTTTTTGCCAAAATGTGAATTGCGCCAAAATCAAATTTTTCAGGAGAGAGGTTTGAAAAAATAAAAAGTTGTTTTTTTCAAAAAAAGTTTCATTACTCAGTACGTACGATTTATACCAAATTTGGATATAATACTTGAAACTGTTTGCTTTAAATATTCCTGATAATTTTAACTGCGAAATGCCTTTAGTTATTGAGATAGTGTCGCTTTTCACAATTGAGAGGTTGAAAAAGAATTCGCCAAAAAGTGAAAAACTCCGTCTTTCTTTGTTTAGGTATTAGCCAAAAAGTGAACTGTCCACTCTTGTTCTTCAGCCTACTAACCCGAATGTGAAAAACGCCCGATTTTTCGGGTTTTAAGTAAAGTTGGTTTAGCCAAAATGTGAAAAATCCACTCCTAAAACTCTGCCTGCTAAACCAGAATGTGAAAAACGCCCGATTTTTTGGGTTTTAAGTAAAAGTGGTTTACGTAAAATGTGAAAAGTGCCATATGGAATACAATAAATTTGTGAAAAGCGACATATAAGAAGAATAAATAGTGCATAATTTGTGCGTATAGTAACTGTAATAATGATTATTATTAAAGAACGCGATGGCGTTCCGCAACGCCAAGTCAAAAATTAAGAAGAGGGCACCAAGAGATATTATACGTCACAGCACAAAGTGCCAATTTCACTCCTCTGTATCGGAATAACTAACTACAAAGGATGAATGAAAACTAAAACACTACAAAGGATGAATTATTTACTGAAAAGAAGCAAGCTTTCGAATAATGAAGATTAATAAGAGAATCATCAAAAACGCTTGACTTAAACCGTTGATAATCAATGGTGAAAAAAACCATTTTTCACTTTCTGCTGCTTGATGTTCTTATTCGATCTTGACCGGGCTACAGCCTAAACCACTGGGCCAATTTTGATGTATGAATTTGATCTTGTTTTTCTCGTCTTTGGTGGCAGATGTGCCTTTGAGTACTTATACAGGTGGGGCAAAAGTCTGGAAACCCCTGAATAACTTTCGAATGGCTTATCCGGTAAAATTAAATTTTTGTACGGTAAACCAGGGTAGTAAGACCTTCTTTTAGAGTTGGGCCGATTTTTGTTACCGGCCCCCATGTCGGGGCCCGGGGGGCCAACTTCATTTTTTTAAATACGAACCCCCACCTTGCGATACATTTTTGGAAAGGTCTTCAAATAAGAAATACATTGGTGCAAATTTTATTTTTTTTTATTATTAACAGTTTACAAATGGCGTCCATATTTGTGTATGCAGTTTAAAGTCTGGAAACCCCTGAATAACTTTCGAATGGCTTATTTGGTAAAATTAAAATTTTATAGGTTAGAGCAAAGTAATAAGATCTTCTTTTAGAGTTGGGCCGAATTTTGTTACCGGCCCCCATGTAGGGGCCAGGGGGGCCAACTTCATTTTTTTGAATACGAACCCCCACCTCGCGACACATTTTTGGAAATGTCTTCAAATAAGAAATACATTGGTGCAAATTTTATTTTTTTTTATTATTAACAGTTTACAAATGGCGTCCATATTTGTGTATGTAGTTTAAAGTCTGGAAACCCCTGAATAACTTTCGAATGGCTTATTTGGTAAAATTAAAATTTTATACGGTAAACCAAAGTAAGGTCTTATCTTTTAGAGTTGGGCCGATTTTTGGTACCGACTCTTATGTCGGGGCTAAGGGGCCAACTTTTTATAACTCGCCCCGACATGGGGCCCCAACATGGGGGCCGATAGCAAAAATCGGCCCAACTCTAAAAGAAGGTCTTATTACTTTGGTTTACCGTATAAAATTTTAATTTTACCAAATAAGCCATTCGAAAGTTATTCAGGGGTTTCCAGACTTTAATTCACTGCATACACAAATATGGACGCCATTTGCAAACAGTTAACATTAAAAAAATAAAATTTGCACTAAAGTATTTGATATTTGAAGACATTTCCAAAAATGTGTCGCAAGGTGGGGATTCGTATTTAAAAAAATGAAGTTGGCCCCTTTGGCCCCGACATGGGGGCCGATAGCAAAAATCGGCCCAACTCTAAAAGAAGGTCTTATTACTTTGGTTTACCGTATAAAATTTTAATTTTACCAAATAAGCCATTCGAAAGTTATTCAGGGGTTTCCAGACTTTACACTGCATACACAAATATGGATGCCATTTGTAAACTGTTAATAATAAAAAAATAAAATTTGCACCAATGTATTTCTTATTTGAAGACATTTCCAAAAATGTGTCGCAAGGTGGGGGTTCGTATTTAAAAAAATGAAGTTGGCCCCCCTGGCCCCGACATGGGGGCCGATAACAAAAATCGGCCCAACTCTTAAAGAAGGTCTTATTACCCTGGTTTACCGTACAAAAATTTAATTTTACCGGATAAGCCATTCGAAAGTTATTCAGGGGTTTCCAGACTTTTGCCCCACCCTGTATAGCCCCAAGATGGGCACTTCAGCCCCATAATTCTAAAAAACCCACTAATTGATGTAAAAATATTAATAGAAATTTTATATTTTCCAGAGAACTTTACAGATATTGACGATTGAGGTGCAATTTTAATTATAATGAAAAATAAAATTGATCAATGAGTAAAATCATACATAAAAGCAGACCGACAGACATAGTTCTTTGATGTATATAAATTTATGAGTTGCCCTTTTATTCTTAGTCAAGCACATACATCATTAAGTACAAAAAAACATATAAACAGACAGACAGACCTACGGATAAACAAAAGACGGACTTACAGGCAGACATAATTATTTGATGGATATAACCTTATGAGGTGTTATTTTAATTGTAAAGTGAAGCATATTTATCACTGAGTAGACATACACATAGACAAACAGACAGACATATAAACATATTTAGGTTCAGACATATGAACAGACCAGGCGCGGCCGGTGCTAAGGAGCTGCGGAGCTCCAGCACCCCCAGACGAAAAATAAAAAAGAGAGGATTTTCTCAAGTCGTACACAATACACAATAAAAATTATCACACATTTCTAGAAAAATTAATGCATGACTATTATAAATTCTTTAGTCCGGTATGCAGTTCCCCCAAAACATTTCCCCACCGGCCGCGCCTAGAACAGACACATACCTGTACGTATACGTACAGACATACAGGCAGACATTTAGATAGACATACCTGTACGAACAGACTAAAATACTTTTACGTACATCGTAGGGCGATAATGCACTGGTGTGATTGTGTGTGTATGCATTTAAAGAAGACACCTTTCTTGTCAGAAGGTGCCTGGGGACATTTAGATAGACATACCTGTACGAACAGACTAAAATACTTTTACGTACATCGTAGGGCGATAATGCACTGGTGTGATTGTGTGTGTATGCATTTAAAGAAGACACCTTTCTTGTCAGAAGGTACCTGGGGGTATTTCTAATACAAACTTCTAATACAAATATTTTATCCTAAATGTCTCTATATTATTTCCTTTTGAAAACATACAAAAACGTGTGAAAATACTAACTACTTGATTACTACTAACTTATCTCTATAAGATAGTTCTAAGTTTAAGTCGAGTAGATAATAAACGATAGTACATGAGAGGATAGTAAACATGAAGCGGAGCCCAAACATTATTTCAGAATATTTTTGGGCTGATGACTGGGCGGGTAATTTTTATATTGTGAAGGGGTATTTTTTTAGGGATTATTACTTTTTCATACAGGATCCGCCAGAAAAAAGGAGCCTCTCGAAATATCTAGAGAACGGATTATTATTTTTTTTTTTTTAATGCTAAAAAAAAACCTGTACCATTATATCGAGGGGAAACCTTATCTATTAGGTTCTGATTTTTTTTTTATCATTACCAGGGGTGGCCCCAAGGGAGTCAACTTTGGAATCTTAAATGAAATATCCCTATTTGAAATACATTTTTGAAAAGAAGATGACATTAAAATTATTTTAAGACAAGTTTGAGATTTTTAATCATAACAGGGTCGGAGATATCGTACATTTCATTTCACATCAGGTTTCAGTAATTTTTTTATAAGAAATAAGTTGAATTTTTAATGTCAACTACTTTTTGGAAATGTCTTACAAATGTGGTGGTTCCTTTTAAGATTCCAAAGTTGACACCCCTGGGGCCGCCCCTGGTAATGATAAAAAACCAATACCTAGTAGAAAAGGTTTCCCCTGCTATAGAATGGTACACGTGTTTTAGCATTTTTTAAAAAAATTATCCGTTCTCTAGATATTCTGAGTGGCTCCTTTTTTTGGCGGGCCCTATTATATTAATGAATACAGAAAATTCATCATTTGTTATTGCGGCGGAAATTGAATCCGGTCATAGATAGTTTGAAACCCTGAATCGAATGGAAGATATTTTAGCCGCACTAACGTATATAGCACTTTGAAAATCCTGTTGTTTTGTTTTTTAATAACAACCCTTTAATGTTTAAATAGTAATGAGAACATATGAAAAGAAAAATTAGGAAGAAAGGCTAATACTTAGACAAAGAAAGATGGCGTTTTCCACTTTTTGGCGAATTTTTTTCAACCTCTCAATTGTGAAAAGCGACACTGAAATAAAGCGAAAATTGAAATTTTGGATATTTCACATTTTGGCAAAAAGGTATCGATATATTATCGGATTTTTCACATTCTCGTATAATGTAAAAGAAAAAAACAAAAACTTTTCACGTTTTAGCTGGATAGATCTCAAATTTTGACCAAAAAAATGAAAACTTAAAATTAAAACTATACTAGATAGAAACTTGGCCGTGAGTTCATCCGAAAGAGCTTTTAAAACTGATTAAGAATCTGAAATAAAACGAAAATTGAAATTTTGGATAATTCACATTTTGGCAAAAAGGTATCGATATTTCAACTTTCTATTGTTTTTGGGCATTTGAAAATGGTGGCGAATTTTTTAAATCAATAGGAAAAGTAAATTGGCCGCCATACAAAAAAATGATCTTGGCCCTCCTGAATACTTTTGTACATATTTCAGCTTTCTATTGTTTTTTGGCATTTGAAAATGGTAGAATTTTTTTTTGAAATCAATAGGAAAAGTAAATTGGCCGCCATACAAAAAAATGATCTTGGCACTCCTGACCCCGACATGGGGGCCGGCCCAAAAAATTGGCCCCAATCTAAGAGAAGGTTTTATTACACTGGTCTACCATGCAAATTTCCAACTAAATCACAGACCCCTTCTAAAGATATTAACGGGTTTCCTTACTTTGCCCTTAACTGTATTGAAATAGAGTGCCGACTCTAGGAGTTTTACCCACCATTAGCTGGGCAAACAACCCGGTTACTGAAATTAACCTCATCGATCCTGAGACCTGTCAGCGGGAGGAGCTAACTGAACGTAGATTAATTGTCATGATGACCTTGGATGGATTCGTAACCAGAACGGTTGCCAATCGATTGAGCGCACGATTAGCTCAGTGGTTAATTACTCGCTTGCCATGCGGATCCATGTCCTCACCACGCTGGACGTTGCTTAACCAAAGCGAGCGATTGGAAGGCTGGCTGCACTTGATTTTAATTTGCTACGTAAGTAAGTCTGCAGGAAGCATATGAAATGTTACTTTCTATACGCATACCAGTGAATCAACATGTACGCGTACTGCTAGCCTTTCTGCAAACGGTCATCCAAAAAAATGTTTGATTCATTGCACGTGTGAAGCGAACGTACTTCACGTTTTCCGTTTGCATTCGCAAGCCTTTCAGTACGCTTGTATTTTTTAATGAAACACACAGCAGCAAGCTTGCAACGAACACGCTGCAAACGTAATATTGTGCTCTCTGGGTAGCCCCCAGGAGGCTCCACCAATGAAGTTATTTTACTCATCATGGAGTTTTACCAGTACATTAGGGAGTTTATCCCCATAGTTCGCCAACAGGCGGTCAAAATTCTGGTACAGATGAGCAGCACCACCAATTATTTTTAGGACGAAATTCTTTTGGATTTGGCGGTTCACAGATGGTTTTTGGATATCATATTTTTCATAT
Organism: Bactericera cockerelli; assembly: GCA_024516035.1. Taxonomy (NCBI): domain Eukaryota; kingdom Metazoa; phylum Arthropoda; class Insecta; order Hemiptera; family Triozidae; genus Bactericera; species Bactericera cockerelli. The sequence continues at coordinate 20,625,448 of CM044967.1, read as the reverse complement.
TTTCAACTGTTTAGCCAACTGCGCCATAAGCCCTAAAAACCACTTAATGTTTAAAATCACTGTCAGAGCCTCCAGGGATGAACATTTGTTCGAACTGTATTGGAAAGATATGACCATGAAGCATTTCAAACATTGTCGTGCGGTAATCTGAGTAAATATTAATCTATCCAACTCATTTGACAACACTGCTCAGTTTAAATTGTTTAAAAAGCCGAGATCACGAGTTTTTTTGCCTGCTGTAGCGTAAATCCAATGAATTTATTGCGGCTAAGTTTCAGAGGATTCATTTAAAAACAGTTTATTCGGCTTTGGAAAAAAAACTCACCTCGCACCTGAGCCACAAAATACCATCGAAATGTTCAAAGGAGTTAAAAAAAAAACATAAAAACTCAGAATAACTGAATATCCATCGTTTAATACTGTTGTATTTTAATTTTAATTTATTTTATCTGCTATCAGAATTCAGCAATCCAGAACAGGGACAGGGAGCAGAATATTTCAGACAAGATTTTAGAAAGTTAGCAAGAGATGTTTATTTTGACCAGTGCTATTTAGTCAGAAAGCATGCATTTCAGATTGTGTGGTTTACTGAAAGGATCAACTGTAAGAAGATTGTTGCAGTGAAACACAGGAATTCAATAGAAACCCAAGAAATGGATGTCATCAAGAACTTTAATCAAGAGGTGAGTAAGAAATTAGAATGAACCCTGCAAAAGCTATTACATAGGTTTGCTTTCAAAGCAGAGGATATTGGGTTTGAGTGCCAAGCTCAGTAGTTACTAAATTTGATAACATATCTTAGCAAGGGACATCTTCCACTCTAGGTGACCCAGGACCTATATGGAAAGTATTTTATTACTTCTCACTCATCAGAAGGAAGTCATACTATCCGATGGGCAAGCTGCAACTCAGGCCACAACCTAAAGTAGTTTTATAATTTTAAATGCTATGAAACACTCATCTTCTGTCATCTAATTTCTGTCGAGTGAAGACAAGTGTTTTTCTTCTTTTTCTCAATTATGACGTTACTTGACAAAGTATCCCTCCTGCAAAAATATAACTCATCTTCTGTTAATTAATTATACAATTGCCATCCATGAATACTCATGATGGGTATTTATCTAAAAATAGAGCTTAAATGAAATATTTTCAGATAGGACATAGAACCTTTATTCAGCATATCTACTGAAGTTCATTCAAGATTGTAATGTAAGAACTGTTTTCTCAAATTCATCAAGACTCTTTCATCATTTATTTTTATATAAACACATATCAATTACAAGCAGTGAAACATAGATTAAATAAATAAAATAATATTATATACATAGATAAAATGCTTTAAATTGTTTTTGTTAGATAAATTTCAGTAAAAGAGACCCAAAGTGTGCAAGCATGTTTTGGGTCTCTTAAAAATTCTTGTTTTAAGAGACTAAGGCTGGTATGCAGAGACGATTTTGTAATCCCTATAGGGTTCACTGGAGGGTGGTCTCAAGCTTGCTATAGAGTTTACTTCGACCTTGAGAATTATTTATTAAAGAAACATCTGATTGCACATGCGCACAGACGCTTTAAACAAACGTCTCTGCATAACAAAATCAGCTGAAGGGACAATTGACCCAGACATCCCTACAGTGAGGACTCTGCATACAACCCTAATTGACCCCTTAATAAGTTGAAAAAAAGTTAACATATTTGTGTTAGTTACAATTGTGACATCACAACTACTCAAACTTGCTTTACTAAATAATATTTAGCAAATATTATTTGCTTCACTTGAACCACCAACCTTTGATACAACTGTGCTGCCTTATCAATGAAGCTACTGAGGTTGGTTCAACTATTTAATATTAATTATAGTTAACATCTGAGCAGCCCTCATAAAGTCAATGCCCTTGAATCAATATTGCATTGAACAAGAAAAGAATTGAACTGGTCTGACTGGGGGATGTTAAACAGGGAGAAGACCAGTGTCTCGCTAGAGGACAAACTGAGAATGGACTAGTAACCCTAACAAACCAGGCTAGCTTGCAGTTTCCCAAGGGTTTGTTTAATGGCTTATAAAGAAAAAGCCTGAGTTCTCACAATGGTTCATCACACATAGAAATATGTGGTTCAGAACCTAAACTATTAAAATTATCCTTCAATGTACATTGATAAATGTGATTGACATATTGACACAGTATGTATATTGATTGTGTAAGGGTTCATAAACTTACAAATATATCACCCTGTTTTAATTTGATTGATAAAGAGACCCAATTTTTTTTAATGAACCCTACATTTATATATAAACTAAGTGTTTCTCTCAAGTATTTGGTAATTTTTTCGCTAATTTAACTTATTTCACATGCTGTCTCATCTCAAATAAATGATATTTATAATAATTATAATTTTTATAATATTTTTTATAATTCTCCATTCCAGCTTCTGTCTCTGTATGAAACAAAACCACCCATTTCAAAACAAAAGATAACAACCATAACCAGGTCTGCTATTAGGGCAATCAAATTCTACAAACATGTTGTCCAGAGTGTGGAAAAATTCATCATCAAAGTGAGTTTATTTTTCAACTAGAAATTGTACACCTTCATATCAGGTAATTTTTTTTTTATCAATTTCACAAATTACATGTAGATCTAAGTCTTTTTCTTTCATGTAGGGTGCCTAGTTAATGTTATGTTAATTGAATGTTGAAAAGAAACAAAAGAGATCAAATTTTCTTTCTGCTATTACACATCAGATTTCAGTTATCATGACAAAATTTCAATTTTTGTCAATGTGAAAAAGTGAAATCACACATGTTTTTTTTGAACAATAAACCAAAAAACAATTCAAAGTTATGAAAAACAGTAATTAAAAAAATCTAATTTTGGTTTTGCTGATCTCAAAGCACATTTTAATACCAACTCCACAAATTCCAGAATAAATCATATTTCTTCTCTCTATTTACAAACATTTGTTCTGGGTGGGGTACCTCTTCATTATGAATGAATCTCTGGATTATGGATAGGGTGACCAGATTTTTTTGGAGCCAAAGCGGGACGCGGCCTGTTTTTGCGTTACGGGGGGGGGGGGGGGGGGGGGGGGGGGTAGGAGTTTCTGGTGTGAAAAGTTATAAATAGTCTATTTAACAGTGTAGACTAGCTCCCATAGCTTAATGGTCACTGCATTAGTCTTGTACGCGGGAATCCTGGGTTCAAATCCTGGCGGGGACAATAACTTGTCACCGTGTATTGAATGTTTTCGGGGCTCGTGAGGACCAAGAGTAGCTATAGAGGCATTGTCTATAGCGACCCAGTCACCCAGTGTCAGCATGTAGGTAAAAATGGGATTAATGAGATTTGAAATCGAAAAAAAAAAAAAATAAGAAGAAAAAAGACCATTTTTTTTGATAGTTTTTTCCGAAACGTTCGAAAAGTACGCTTTTTAAATATTTCTTTATAATAAGAGAAGAAAAGTAAAAAGCGGGACATTTTAATGATTTTGGTCAAAAGCGGGACATTTTAGCGTCCCGAAGAGATCGCTCGGGACAGCGGGACAAACGGCTCCAAAGCGGGACTGTCCCGCCGAAAGCGGGACGTATGGTCACCCTAATTATGGATCTCACTCTCTTCTCAATTCTACCTGTTTAGTGAAGATTTAATTTTATAGGTTAAAATTACATATTTAATTTAAAATATGACCAGTAAGTTATTTACCTCTAATCTGTTCTTATCTTATTATTTTTTCAGTGTAAACCAGAGTACAAAGTACCGGCTCTGTATGTGATTGACTCAATAGTTAGACAGTCCCGTCACCAATTTCTTGATAAAGATGTCTTTGGTCCCAGATTTGCAAGAAACTTGAAATCCACTTTTCAACAACTGTACCAAGTTCCTCCTGATGACAAGGTACCTCTCCAGTTATGAAGCATATATTATTTGATAATTTGGTTAAATTAAAAGAAAAGGTAATAGGCATTACTTTGTTCTTTGATCAATAGGGATAATATTTAAAATTTCTTGTAGTCTAAATTTCTGCATTGTGTTTGACCAAGATTCACTCATAAATAGTGAGGAAAAATGTGTAGCTGCTTTGATATAAGCAGTGAACAGTGTCAGAATAATAGGCAAATGTTAGGTTATTAAAGATAAAGTCCTACAATTCTGCGCTACCCACTAAAATTGTGATATAACAATGAAGCACATTTATATACTATTTAATTTGCTGGAATATGAAGTGTCAATTTCTTAGCTCATTTTTAATAAGTAACCGAAACACTTATATTTTTACCTGATGTCTATTATTTTTTCCTTTCCTTTCACAGAGTAAAATCATCAGAGTTCTTAATCTTTGGCAAAAAAATGAAGTATTCACCCCAGATGTCATTCATCCGCTATTTGATATGGCTGATCCAAATCATCCTATTCATCAAGAACTGGCTGAAGCACAGGCTAGAAATGGAGTTGAAGGTAAATAATTGTTCTAGCAAGTGACATTATTATTGGTTTTTTTTATATTCACTTATATTCACAGTTAATGTTAATACAATGAAAAAAATAAAAAATGATATACAGAATATTTCACCATAAATGGAACACAAATATAATTAGTAGGTGAGACCACGAAGAAAAAGTTTACAATATACAATTGTCAGTCTAGGAGACGGTAATCAAGAAGAAGACCAGTGTCTCGTTAAAAGACTATAAACAGATAACAGACAAGCCAACCCTAACAAGCAAGGCTAGCTTGCAGTTGTAAAGAAAAAGCCCAAGTTGAAAGTGAAAATCTTCTATCTTGTTGGTAATTTAACACTGATTAAGCATAATGTTGTATGTTTCAGCGGGGAACAAGTCGTTTTCAGGATTATCAAACAAACACGGATCAGATGGACAAGCTCCTTCAATGTCAGGGAAAACAGTAAGTTGCTTTTATGGAGTAGAAGAAGAATAAAAAGAAAATGAAACAACATGATCATTTTCTTAAGTTAATATATTTTTTTTTAAATTTATTAATTTCATTATCTTAATAACATAGGTACATTTGATTTACCCTCAAAATTGGTGCAGTTTGAAAGGGGAAAGAAATGTGTAAACATGTGTAAAATATGATGAAAAATTCATTAGTAAAACGTGACTATGAAAAAATAAAAAGATACATATATTTTTGAAGTTGTGTTAGTAGTTTTCTAATTATTTCCTGTATAAGTAATTCCTGTTTAAGCATATCTCATTAATTATTAATTGAAATTGCACAGTTTATATTTATAACATTGATTGCTAATTTATATTGATTAGCTGTCCTGTATTGTAGGTATGTTTTTCTCATAACTTTTCATTTTATTTTCAGTTTAATCAAAATGATTTGCTTCAGCAATTGCATCATCTACAAAGTCTTCTTCAAAACCATGGCAATGACAAAGACTCCAAGGTAATCAACTAAATTTTAATGTATCACTCTAGGTTAACACACAGGAGGCCAGGGTTAGGATCCCGTTAAGGTAGAAGAAGATCTACTGTCTTTTTTAAATTTCAGGGATTTTCATGAGTAAAAATGAACTTTTACTTCTATGATTGATAACCAGTGAGAGTGTTAAGTATTTAGAAACGTGATGAGGCTCTTAGTCATGCTGTGTTACTAAAAAAAAAAATAAAAATTGTAGGATCTTGCTCTAATTACTAACCAGAACATGGTGGCGCAGTGCGGATGACTACTTTTGAAATGCTTTTAAAGTTGAGAGATAAAATTTAAAAACATTTACCAAAAAAAAAATTTGGAAGTTAATAATGTTACATGAGTTAAGTTTTGGATATTGAAATATTATTTTAAAAGTTGTACATTACGTTCTCGCGTTTGACAAATTGACATATTTGGAAGGATTGGGGTTCAAATAGGGAACGTTTAGTCCTATCATACCTTTATCTTACCTTGTGGGATGGAAATTTAGATTCCTGATGCTTGAAGAACGTAATGCGGAACTTTACCGAGCGTCTCGTAAATTGTGTAACTTGACAAGATGGTCATTTGTCGGACATCATGTTTCATCCTAGAAATTGTGACTTATGTAAAATAAACTTGTAATTTTATACTAAATGCTTTTTATTTTAATCTCTAACTCTAATATTAGGTGCAAAAAAATGATTTCGAATGTATAAATACATGGTTGTATAATATTGTATATTGTTATTATTTTATGTTTCCATAAGCATTTCTGAATATTTGTGTAATTTATATTAGTTACAACAAACTTTTTCTTTTTTTTTAATTTGGCCAATTAGGAAATACACATTTCAATTTCCTGAAGTTGTTTTAGTATATTCAATGACAATTTTTTCAGATCCATAGCTTTCTGTGGGTTTATGGATACATTGTAGTACTTATTTATCGAGAATAACCTGTAATTATTATTTTCTTTCCTAGCTAAAATTTGACAAGAAACTGTTAGATTTCGACTATGGCGAGGAAGAAAACGAAGAAGAGAAAACCCAAACAGCATCAGATGCTCTTGCAAAGTAAGTTTACCTAATTAGAGATAAAATTATTAAACAATTATTTATTTATTTTTACATTCGATTACCTACTTTTAAAATATAAAAAGAAACTAATTGAAATATCAAAACACTATTTGGAGCTGAATGAATAAGGCTTTCCGATTCCATAAAAACTATTCTTGAGAGCAGAAAAAGCTAATCAAACTTTTTCCTCCACCAAAGCTGCGATATCTTCGAAATTACTATTTTTATCGAGTCGTATGATATCTCAAAATGTTGTAAATTTTGTTTTCTACAATTTCTTAATTTGATTGTTAAAAAAAACCTACCAGAAGCCATCAAAATTAAATTTTACTACAGGATGTCAAAAAAGAAGAAAAACATGATTTTTTTTTTATTTTTAACAAAAGACGTTATAACCTGAGAAATCAACGAGATTCATTCATAACAATGGTGAATCAGTATTTTGTATTACCTCCCCGAGCTTTGATCACAGCATTCATTCGATTTGGTATTGACTGGATCAAAGTAACCACAATTTCTTGGGGCAACCTCTCCCAGAACACCGGCTGCCTCCAACACTTCGTTTCAGTTGGTCCCACAGATTTTCAATCGGATTGAGATCGGCACTAAGAGAGGGCTAGTCCAAAGTGTCAATATTCTCCTCACCCAAGAACTCCTGAACACAGATACCCGCATGTGGGCGGGCATTGTCGTGCATGAGGAGGAAGGTGGCCCATAATTTGAGCGAGAGGAACCACATGGGTCTGCAGGATGTTATCAATGTATCGCTGACTGTACAGGCCACCTCCCGCACCGCATGTGATGAAAACCAGTTCAGTCTTTCTTTCAGTTAAAATCCCACCCCACACCATGCAGGAAACACCGCCGAAACTGACAGTTTCTGTGATGCATTACTCAGCATACCTTTCTCCCGCTCTTCGATGGACTCTTTTCCTTCTGTCATTACCAAACAAACACACCCGGCATTCATCATTCAAGAGAACAGAGCGCCATTGCTCGGGTGTCCACTCCACGTGTTCTATGGCGAATCTGAGTCTCCTTTCCCTGTGCTCTCTGGAGAGTTTGGGTCCAGTTGAAGTTCCCTTTGGTTAAATTCTAGCTTCTTGAAGTCCTGCAGACCCATATGGTTCTTTTCGATCAAATTATGGGCGACCAGTTCCTCTTCATGCACGACAATGCCCGCCCACATGTGGCAAACTGTGTTCGGGAGTTCTTGGGTGAGGAGAATATTGACACTTTGGACTAGCCCTCTCTTAGTGCCGACCTCAATCCGATTGAAAATCTGTGGGACCAACTGAAACGAAATGTTTGAGGCAGAATACCGGCTCCCTAGACTGTAGCAGAGCTCAAGATCGCCCTCACCGAAGAGTGGGAGAGGTGGCCCCAAGAAATTGTGGTTACTTTGATCCAGTCAATACCAAATCGAATGAATGCTGTGATCAAAGCTCGGGGAGGCAACACAAAATACTGATTCACCATTGTTATGAATGAATCTCGTTGATTTCTCAGGTTATAACGTCTTTTGTTAAAAAAAAAAAAAATCATGTTTTTCTTCTTTTTTGACATCCTGTAGTAAAATTAAATTTTGACGGCTTCTGGTAAGTTTTTTTTAACACTCAAATTATGAAATTGTAGAAAACAAAATTTACAACATTTGAAGATATCTTACGACTCGATAGAAATAGTAATTTCGAAGATATCGCAGATTTGGTGGAGGAAAAAGTTTGATTCGCTTTTTCTGCTCTCAAGTGTATTTCTATCAAATTCTCTCTGAGGCTCTTAAGGAAAATTTTCATATGGGCCTACTGAATGTCTGTATGTGTATGTATCTCGGATTTAATAAAAACAAACTTAAATACCGAGCATTTTCTCAATATGTTCCTCAATTTTCGATTTTTTTTTTTTTCAATATTCAAAAGTTTCTCCAAATATGTAGGGACCGTTAAAGTAGTAAGTAGATTATTTTCAAAGAGAGCGCCGTGCACTCTCTTCAGTATAAACAGAATCTTGCTTGGGATATTTGAACTTTTCATTACCTACACTTGATTTCTCTATTTCTCTCTCTTATTTATTTACTTTTATTATTAAAATAATCAAGGGGATACATTTAGTTAAAATAAAGTCTTGTGATCTTCATAATAGTTTATTTTATTTACATAATTCATTGACATATCCTGTACAATCTATGCTAAAATACAAAATTGTCTCATTATCTGACCAAAAATAGTTGCAAATAAATGATTCATTAAAATTAAAGGAACATAACCTAGATTTAAGATTGAAAATAAGCATAACTTACTACTATTGACAATTATTTCTATCGAAATAATTTGGAGATAGAAAACACTTGGCTTTTTTTGTTTTACTTAATTATTTATTTTCAGATGGCCATTTCGCCAGTTACGGCATCGTCAGTGAACTAAAGACTAAATTTAAAACTAATCTTAGAGGTAACTTACGAGCTAACTATAATAAAATAAGGAGTTGTAAAGTCGGCAAACTGTACAGGATAATTTCCTCCATTGTCCCTTTGTTTTTACTTCTAACGGTCCGAATTTAATAACACATAACCTTTTTTTGTTTATATGACTTGCAGCTGTATTTTGCCTTTGGAGCGTGGTAGGTAGGTCGTATGCCCCTTTGATAATAAAGCCATAAAATACAAGAGATCTGCACTTTTAAAGCTAAACCAAATTTGAACCTTTATTATGTATTAACAACTATGACCTTCCCAAAACAAAGGGACAATGGAGGAAATTATCCTGTACAGTTTGCCGACTTTACAACTCCTTATTTTATTATAGTTAGCTCGTAAGTTACCTCTAAGATTAGTTTTAAATTTAGTCTTTAGTTCACTGACGATGCCGTAACTGGCGAAATGGCCATCTGAAAATAAATAATTAAGTAAAACAAAAAAAGCCAAGTGTTTTCTATCTCCAAATTATTTCGATGTTTATTTGTTTTACCAAGAGTTGTGTATAACTATAAGTTTTTCCCAAGAACTTATAAATTTCATAATTATTTCTAGTTAACCCTGTTTTAATTTTTAATAACTCTTCAAGTAATTTAATGAAGGAGTAACAATGGAGGAGGTCCTTTATTATTTTACAACTTTTCATCTTCTACAAAAATATATTTTTGTAGAAGATGAAAAGTTGAAGGAACAAAAATATATATCAGATTTCATCCTATAATAAGTAAACCATCTCCCTTTCATACAGCATCCTGAAAAACCCGGAAGTATTAAGACAGCTCCAAACCCTGCAAAATCAAACACCAAGTCAGTTTCAAAAAATCGACTTTGATTCCCTGCAGAGAGAACGTGAAAAGAAAGAACAAGAAATGGCACTTCAAGAAAAAGAATTTGACAAACACTTGGCAGCTACAGTACCGGTATGTCTATTGTTATGAAATGATGTCTCATAACAGTAAGAACACAAAAAAATATATATACTAAAACCTCTGAAATAAAATGTACAAGATCTCCGGCCCTGTTTTGAATAAGTCTCAAACTTGTCTCAATGTATATCATCTACTTTACAAAAATGTAATAAAAACAGGGTGGTTCCATTTCAAATTAGAAAGGTGACCCCCCCCCTGGGCCGTCCTGGTAGTGAAAAGTGAACCCCAGTAGAAAATGATGTCTCCTTGATATATGATAATGCAACATGAGTTTTAGCATTTCGACATTTAAATTCGTTCTCTACATATTTTGACTGGCTCCTTTTTTTTTATAATACCCCTGTATGTATGTTACAGATAGTAATAATTATTTATCATGTTATTTTTAGAAACTCCTCATTGCCTCAGTATGTGACTTTAAGCCTGAAGATGTGACTTCATCTGGATCTTCTTATATTCAGTACAATGCACAGGCAAACTCCACATTTCCTAATGTGGACATGACAGTACCTCCACCAGGATATCCAAAGAAAGAACAATCGGATTTTGATGAACGAGTGCCTCCGTTGTAAGTCTCAAATTCTTTTTTCATTACCTCTCTCCAGGAATCTTCTTTGCGTCTTCCTATTTAGACGTGGCTTTTGTTTCTTTCCAAACTTATTTTCTATGTCTAACCGTTCCAGATTTACCGAATTTCACCAAAAAGTGGTTAATTTTAATTAAACAGAAAGGAGTAATCCGGAAGTAATCTCCATTAGCTGATTGGAGCTATATTATGTGTAATATTATTCTTGTACTAATAAACCAATAAGTTTACTAAACGTATCGTTTAAAATTACTTTTACAGCATTCAAGCGACTCCTGTTACCTCTCAGCCAGTGGTGATAGACCTGGACAAGATAGACTCAGGCTCTGACTCTGACAAGACTTATCGCAAGAGATCCCACAGATCACGTAGCACATCTCGCTCTCGATCCCACAGGCACAGGTCTAGGTCTAGCTCACGTCCTAGGTCTTCGCGTCGTCGCAGGTAAGAATTCAATTTCCATTTTATCATCTTTTTGTTGAACTCTAAATGTTACTTATATTATCGAGTCCGTATAACCAAAAAATAAGCATGTTCTAAACTTACATATTTCGTGGATGTTTAGGCCTCAAGTCCAATGCTTTAATGACTGAGCTTTTTTTTCTTTGTCGTGATTTTTGTAACGGTGTTAACTACGCGAAATTATTTTGATGACCTATAACTGGGTTAGAAAGTAACAACTTCAAAATTTTATATCTCCTTCGCTATTTTACTATTTTGGATAAATGGCTAACACAAGACCAAAGTATATGTATATTTAAATGATTTAATGCCTGGGACCAACCATTGTGAAAAACTTGAAACCTTCATTATTGAAAATTATTCACCAGGCTGGTAAAGGTATTTTTCTTAAATACTTTACAGGAGGATCAGCCCTTGGTCCTTCATTCACTCCTTGGCTACCATGGATATGATATTCATGTACAGTAAAACTTTTAAATTGTTTTTCTTTACAGGTCTCGGTCTTACGAAAGAGAAGAAAAGGTTGAGAGATTCTTTGATAAGGAGAAAGAAGCAGAGAGAAGGAAAAAAGCTTTACCTCCCTTCCGGAAAAACTATCTGGCAGGTGATAATAACAAAAAAATAGATTTATATTATACAGGGTGTTTCGTGAACAGTTTGATAAATTTACGTGAAGATGTTGGAAATCATGAGAATGGTGTTGTTAGTAAAATTATTGGTAGTTTTGTGGTAGATTATGAAACATTTTGAAACTTCAATATTTTCAATTTAAGTTTTGAAGATTACTTCACGGAAATGTTGGTCTTGATACGGAATAAATGAATTCAGACGTTCTTTAAAGATACATATCAGGTTTACCAACAGGTTTTTGGGGATATAATTAATTTCTTGTTCAATAGCCTATTTCAGTTCTTGTAGGCTTCCCGAACATAATCTGTTGATGTACACTTGGGATTTTTAAAGTTCAACTTTTAGAAAATGAACTGTCAGAGTAGACTAAACATAATGAAGTTTTATCCTTTTTTTTTTTTTTTTTTGGTTTAACGTCGCTTTCAACTGCAGGGTCATATCACGACGGGGGTGTTACCCTCCATTCGCAGGAAACTCACAAACCTGCTACCCACATTAACCTCACCTAGCCTGGGTTGGGCCGGAATGCCAGCATCACGAAGTCTTCACCTCGCTGGACGTTGCTTAACTTCGGTGATCCAACGAGAACCGGTGCATTCAACGCGCCATCGACGCTGGCATTCCGATTATCCCTTTTAAATGTAAAAAGAAAATGAAAAAATATTTTGCAGGCTATCATCTGTAGCCTTACGTCTAGTGGTTCTTTTAGTTTATCACTATTTCTTGTTATTTAAAAATATAATATGATAAAAAAAAACAATCTCTCATTGACCCGTCTACTATTGAGAGTATTGAGCCTACTTATTTTATAGACTTTAAACTAAATAAATGTAGCCTTGATATTTTCTAACTGAAATGTTTATGATTGACCGTAGTTTGCAGTACAACTCTCTGGATTGGTCATTTATCAAAGCTGGTTCAAGAAGAGGAGTTATCAGATACATTTGGAGAATATGGAGATGTGGTGTCTATCAATCTAATCCCACCAAGAGGTTGTGCCTTTATTTGTATGAATAGACGACAAGATGCTGCCAAAGCCTTGTATAAACTGAAAAACACCAAGTTACAAGGCAAAACTATTACTGTAAGTACCATTTTTTTTTTTCCAAAGTCCTTTGCGCGCCAGTTCTGTCTTTAAATATTTATTTTAATAGATTTTTTCAACTATTAGTGACTGTGAGTAGTGAAGTGGCTTACTCTCATATGACTCGGGTTTGAATCCCGGCTGGCAGGCTCTAAGTAATTGCCATCCACAAACACTGGAAAGAGGCTCTTTCTTCACCACAAACTATTCATAGCTGCACTTTTTCTCTCATTTCTTCCAACTAACAAAGCAGGGTAGTTAAGTTGGTTGAGTTGGCTCAAGGGATATTATTGTATTTTTTTCATTATTTTATAATGGGGTTTATTTATTTAAATGTAAAACAGCTCTTCTTAAGTTATGTAATCAAGTCTTGTAATATTTCAATAGGTTATCCTGGTTTTTACTACTTTATTTGGATGAAGTTCTAGAAAATCATGAAATATAACCTTATGGCTATATGGAATGTCAGATATTTCTAGAAGAACAGTTTCGCACGTTAGTATAAAATGCCAAAATTCATAAATCTTAAATTCATTTCACAGTTGGCTTGGGCTCCTGGAAAAGGAATGAAAGATAAAGACTGGAAAGATTTCTGGGAAGTTCAAGATGGTGTATCATATATTCCTTATGATCGACTGAACAAAGATATTGATTATGACTACGTTGAAGACGGAGGAGTGTTTGATGAAGATACTGTACCATTGTGGTTAAAAGGTAAAAAGTCATCTGTCACACACATTAAGGGCCATATAATAAACAGGATTTTTTTTTTCTTTTAATTTACGGATTACGAACCCATTTTTATAACGCGCGGACCTACTTAACTTAGATAATGTACCTCTACTTAAACTATAAATCTAAATATAAAATTATGAGCTAAGCCAGACACGCCCTCAAGTCTGATTTTCAAACAATAACAGCGCACTTTAGCCCGCACTATAGTTTGGCTTACGTTAACTCTAATCCTATTTTATAATTCAGCCCTAGGCTTGGAGTAATGAATATTTTATAGAACGAAAAATTAGACATATTTTTCATAAAAATTCCAACAAAGCTGGAAACTGCTTCAATCCTTTTGGGTGCCTTGTGAGTTTGTAACGATTTCCTCTTATCTCTTTTGATTTTATCGTGGTGTATGTCAACGTACAGGGTTATACATCTTCAGGTTTCTTTTAATGTTGATACGTGTCATTAGAAGGTATTTTTCAAAATTGCAAAGGAAAACTCCTAGCAACAGAAAACACTCATGGCGACAAAGTTAGAATAGAATAGAATAGAAATTACCTTGTTTATACTGCCGAGGTGAGACTAAAAAGTCCCTTTATTCCAGCAGTCTAAACAAGGTCTCGTTTATTTTCAAATTTAAACAGACATTTTGTACATACATTTAATATTCTTAAGATTATATACATAAAATAAAAAAACCTTGCTTAGGTTTGAAAAAAAGATAATAATGATAATGAATATAGTAATAATAAAAGAAAATGTAGAAAATAAAAACAAGATATATTAACAATAAATAAAAATCAAAACAAGCGAGCGAGCGATCAATCAATCATACAGTCATACAGTGAAAGGTGATGGTATCACCAGTAATTCTGCTAAGGATAGGATCAGGGATAGGGACAGGAAAGAAAGAAAAAAAGGGATTAAAGGGTAAGGTGAGTAAGGAGATAGAGAGCTAAGGGTTAGATATGGTACTTTGTTCCAGAGATTCTGGGAATTTATTCGGTATACAAATACCTATCACAACTCCATGATATTTATAAATATATACTTCACAAATTTGCTATAATTTTTCAGATCATCTAAAATCAGTGCGGAAGAAAAGAGAAGATGAGACACAAAATGACACAGAAACTCCAACTGTTTCTTCTACAAAGGGCGATATTCAGTCTGGGCCAAGCGGTACTGACACAGTAGCGCCCGGCTTCATACCCCTACCTGAAGCGACCGGGACGGAGGGACAGGGTTCCTTGCAGCATGTGGCCAGCTCCCCTTCTCCTGCCCCCCCACCCCAGTCACTAGCGTGGCGCCGCCGGCTGTATCTCAGTCCAACGCAGCCCCCCTGCCTACTCTTCTCATGCCACCATTTGGAATATCACGTGAGTTATCTTGAAAAGTTATCATACAGTGTTTTTACTTTCTATTATTATTATTATACAACACTTTATTAAATGATATAAATGGACATTATGTACATACAAATAATTATTTTAACAATGAAAAAAATGGAAATAATATATACAATAGAAATGAAAAAGAATAGAAAATATATAAAAAACATATGTCCTATCTAATGGGCGGGGTTATTGCCTATGGCAATCTCTTCCACCCAATCATTTGGGTGGAAGATTATTGGTACATGGCTGGCATATCTTCCCACTAGGTTACGAGAATAAAGTGATATTTTTTTATTTAGAACATTAAATAACTTTATTTAAAAACTTTATATATTTAAAGTTTTTATATTATATACAGGGTGTCCCACCAAACTTGGACACCTCAAATTACTCGGCCCCTGAAAGAGTTTTTGAAAAATAAAAAAATCTAGGGTACATGTGCTAATTATGCGGTTTCAGTTATGAAATAATTTTTATACAGGGTGGTTCAAAAGTCAGAAATTGAGGTGTCAACTTTCGATTTTTAAATGGATCGACCTGAATTTTATTTGATAATTTTACTTCTAAATGATTCCTGAGTACTTTTTTAAACAAAAATTTTACATACAGGGTGGTTTTTTTTCGACCAATTTTTTTTTCTAAATCTTGAATAACTCAAGTTCGGCTAATTTTTTCGATAACAAGAATAGAAAGTGTTTGTTTAATGAATACACGCACTTTCAATTGGCACCAAAAAATTTTATACAGGGTGGTTCACAAGTGAAATAATGACTTAATTTTTTTTAAAACCGGGTTTTTTTAATTTTTTATTTAGGATTAATAATTCTCGTCTAATTTTACACATTTTTCGTTAGTCATATCGAAAAAAAAACTAAAGTGTTGTACAGGGTGAGACATAATTTTTTTGTAACACCCTGTATATGGGCAGTCAAAGAGACGCAAAATTTAATATAAAGACCAAATATGCAAGAAAAACTTTGATTTTTAATTAAACTAAAAAGTTATGCTTCTTTAACTAATATTGTCGCATGGACCACCCTGTAGATATTTTCTTAAAATATCATGTAGGTACTCTAAGTTGTATAAAATTCAACGAACACTTCGAATCATGTGGGAAAAACAAGTAAAAAACACGAATTTGAAGCCATTTTCAATTTGGTGTCCACACTGAATGATTTTAAAACTCGAAATAAAAAGTAGGTAGGTGTAGACACAAAATTGAGCATGGCTTTTTGAATTCATTTTTTTTCTTTCAGATTTGGACTCCTCGTTGAATTTTAGACAGTTTCGACTACCCATATGATGGTTTAAGAAAATATCTACAGGGTGGTCCATGCGACAATATTAGTTAAAACACCATAACTTTTTAGTTTAATTAAAAATCAAAGTTTTTCTTGCATATTTAGTCTTTATATTTAATTTTGCGTCTCTTTGACTGCCCATATACAGGGTGTTACAAAAAAATTATGTCTCACCCTGTACAACACTTTAGTTTTTTTTTTTCGATATGACTAACGAAAAATGTGTAAAATTAGACGAGAATTATTAATCCTAAATAAAAAATTAAAAAAACCCGGTTTTAAAAAAAATTAAGTCATTATTTCACTTGTGAACCACCCTGTATAAAATTTTTTGGTGCCAATTGAAAGTGCGTGTATTCATTAAACAAACACTTTCTATTCTTGTTATCGAAAAAATTAGCCGAACTTGAGTTATTCAAGATTTAGAAAAAAAATTGGTCGAAAAAAAACCACCCTGTATGTAATATTTTTGTTTAAAAAAGTACTCAGGAATCATTTAGAAGTAAAATTATCAAATAAAATTCAGGTCGATCCATTTAAAAATCGAAAGTTGACACCTCAATTTCTGACTTTTGAACCACCCTGTATAAAAATTACTTCATAACTGAAACCGCATAATTAGCACATGTACCCTAGATTTTTTTATTTTTCAAAAACTCTTTCAGGGGCCGAGTAATTTGAGGTGTCCAAGTTTGGTGGGACACCCTGTATTTAAAAACGTTCAATTGAAATATTTTCTTCACAGTCACTACTCTCTTTTCCAATGATCAATTCCAAAATAAAGTGATAAATGTTTCTTATGTAATTTTGAACTAGGAATCCGATGTAACTATTTTCACGACAAAGAAATGTACGGTTCTGAACTTGGATCAAGAGGACGAATCAACATAACCTTGATATTACCTTCTCTTTCAGGGCTTTTAGGAGGACCTATGGGTATGGCAATGGGACCTGCTACTCTGATGCCAAATGTGCCATTAGGAGTGCCTCCTCCTGGACTCTTCAAATTACATCAACAACTCCTCAATCGTTTACCTCCACCTGGAAACCTGCTAAATCAAAATTTGGGTATGATGATCAAATAACAATATCCCTACCACCGATAAAATTAATATACTTAATTAATCAATTGTGCTGAAAATTTAGGAACAGAAACCTATACTTTGGTCTCTCTTGTATTTTTCACAAGTAATTATTTATTCTCTTTGATGCCATAGAGTTAACTGTCCACTGTTGTCTTCAATCTGACATATTGTATAATAAAACGCCAAATTTTTTAGAAATGCAGATAAAATTATATTCATTATAATGCTTATCTTCATAGAATATTAAAAAGTTTGCCTTTTTGTGCTTATCCTATCTACAAAGGTGTATGAAATAAAAGTTGAATGTAGTGAAGTTTATGTTGATTATTTTATTTATCACGTGGGATATGGAATAAAAGGTCTTGATTAGCTCATTTGAACTTGAGCATTAAAAGATAAAAACACAATTGAGACAAACATGAAAAAAAACTTGCCTGCTAGGTACCGCAACAAATCATTTAGAACTACATATACTAGGATAGGAAAGCTTAGAATAGCTTTTGTTAACAATTTGTGCTATCTAAAATTTTAAATGGAAATTAACACACCAAACTGGGTCCAGCTTGTCCAGAAATAACTGAGACTTTCCAAAATAAATAATCCATATTGGGGCACTTGAAGTCCAAAAATAGGGCAAATAGGATCAAAATGACTAAACAAAAAGTGTGTTTTGAATAGTACCCCTTCTTTCAACTAATTGATTTTTTTTTTTTCTTTCATTTTTAGGTGACTTTTCCGACGGAATTCTTCCATTGCCATTTGGTCTACAACCTATACGGCCAACTCTACAACCTGGTATGTTAATGAATGATTGGAATGTACATTATCAACATTAAGACGTTGTAGTGAAATGCCAGCTAGTGGCACTCATTACTATTTAATTAGATCTCTATCACAATGTAGAATCCAATATTTTTCAGATGGTGAGAAAATGACCAAAATTCTCCCGTCTAAAATAATGACCTATACATATAGGCCAAAACTATCTGGCACAAGGGTGTCAAGATTTTTTACAATGACTTTAAAACTATTTGTAGAACTTCCAGCTGCATAGAACAGTTGAGAGTTTTCATTTATCTCTGTGTAAGTTTTGCTTCCCATACCAAGAGTCAGGACCCTCAAATATGATATTTAGAATGATTTTTTACTCCTACAGGTACAGCAGTTAATCAGAGCAACACTGATGGTGCTGACAAACCTGCAACTGATCCTATTCTTAATGTTTTTGGAGGCTCAGGAGCTCTTCCTTTTCCTCACATTGGCAGACAATTCCCTCCCAATATCCCTCTTATGTCTGTACCACCCCCAAGCGTAGTACCTTCAATTCAAAATTTGAGTGTTCCTCCTCCTGCTATTGTGAAAAAAGAAGATGAAGATGATGATGTCATTATGGAAGACATAGAAAGAAAACCAGACATTGTGAAAGTTAAGAAAGAGGAGCGAGATTCAGACAGCCGTGTCAATTATGGTAAAGATAGAAATGATCGAGATCGATACCGAGAGAAAGACCGATATCATGAGCGAGATAAGAATGTTCGTGATAGAGACAGAAACGACAGAGGTGATAGATGGGGAGGAAGAAATAATAGAGACTCCAGAGGCAATAGTAACAACACTCCAAGGAAAAATAATCATGATGGTAACAGTAAATCATCAAGATGGAATCAAGAAAGCAATGACAGACAGAGTGACGAGAAGATAGACAACGAAGATGTTAAACCATGGTAATTATTTAGTTTCTCAATTTCTAATAAATTTTAACTCTGCTGGAAATCTAACCCAGGACTCAGAAGTTTGTAATGGGAGAGTGCCTCTCTACAGACAAGAAATCGTGACTACTCCAATGGTGTACTGCGCAATCTAGATGCCTCCAATGGCATAAGAGGACTTCTCCACAAAAATGCCCGGGGAAAGAAGGAAAACCAAGCTTTTCTTGGGATAAAACTCGTAACCAGTCTAGCTAGCTGACCGATTCCTAACGGTTCGAAAAGGATTGAAACAGAGAAAGAAGCTAAAGTTTCCCACGATGGTTAGCCCCACATGAAATCATTCGGGAAAATACTATGGGCTAGGACCAACTGGGAATAGTTGTAATAAGTGATCAAAAATGTTATAAGAGAGATAACACACACTAAAACTGTAATTCACTGATCCGGTTAATGATTGTCAGAACAAATCGGCGTTTCTCACGCCGTTACAACAATAAAAACATTGTACAACACACTTTTTTTGTATTTGGACTATTTCTTGAAGTTCCTCTCCCCAAGTTATATAAATAATTAAAGACTTATACTGCCCGATAGTTGTTTTGGAAGTTTTTTTGATGTCATTATTATATGGTCAAAGTTTTAAATAACTAATATAAAAATGTTTTCGGCTTTAAACATTCCAGGAATAAAAACAACAACCGAAATAACACCAACGGCAATAACAGTAATTCAATGAACTTTGATAGAGATGAACATCTCAGCCAACCTCCCCCCAATTTCCCAGGACATCCTTCTGCTATGGGACCACCAGGCATTATGAGACTGCCCCCTCCTCCATTCATGAGGCCTCCAGGTATATTCTTTGCGTTCAACATAAGACCAAATTTTCCAAATTCTTATCATTTGTTGGGGATTGTGGCCTGTTGGGACTTATCCGCATACATCGAAATATTCCAAACGCTATTCTTTACCTTATTACTTTAAAACCACCAAAATAGAAAACTTTACACAAGAAATGTAGTTTATTTATTTATTTATTACACGGGACCATCCCAAGATATAAGTGACAATGTTCAACAAACAACAGTTTCCAAATAAAAAATGATACAGTAATAAAGAATATCGTATATGTCTGCTAAAATTGATAAAAATATTATTTCTTAAATGAAACATTAGAATTCATTGCCAAGCCGCATCATACGATTGATGGGAGCGTAGTTAAAGTAATTCTTATCACAGATATCAATAAAGTAAGTTTTACTAGTTCTTAGCCTACGGTTACAATGGAAACGTATTGTTTCTAGTAGCCTGGGACAGTCGATTTGCCCTTCAACCAATTTGGTAATGAATTTCAGGTCACAATTCTTCCTTCTAACCAATAAAGGATCTACACTTGAGAGCAGAAAAAGCGAATTAAACTTTTTCCTCCACCAAATCTGCGATATCTTCGAAATTACTATTTCTATCGAGTCGTAAGATATCTCAAAATGTTGTAAATTTTGTTTTCTACAATTTCTTAATTTGATTGTTAAAAAAAAACCTACCAGAAGCCGTCAAAATTAAATTTTACTACAGGATGTCAAAAAAGAAGAAAAACCCGATTTTTTTATTTTTTAACAAAAGACGTTATAACCTGAGAAATCAACAAGATTCATTCATACCAATGGTGAATCAGTATTTTGTGTTGCCTCCCCGAGCTTTGATCACAGCATTCATTCGATTTGGTATTGACTGGATCAAAGTAACCACAATTTATTGGGACAACCTCTCCCATTCTTCGGTGAGGGCGATCTTGAGCTCTGCTACAGTCTGGGGAGCCGGTATTCTTCCTCGAACACTTCGTTTGAGTTGGTCCCATAGATCCTCGATCGGGTTGTGGTCGAGACTTAGAGAGGGCCAGTCCAAATCGTCAATATTCTCCTCACTCAAGAACTACCGAACACAGTTAGCCGTATGTGAGTGGGCATTGTCGTGCATGAGGAGAAACTGGTGGCCCATAATTTGAACGATAGGAACCACATGGGTCTGCAGGATGTTATCAATGTATCGCTGACTGTTCAGGCCACCTCCCGCACCGCATGTGATGAAAACCAGTTCAGTCTTTCTTTCAGTTAAAATCCCACCCCACACCATGCAGGAAACACCGCCGAAACTGTCAGTTTCGGTGATGCATTACTCAGCATACCTTTCTCCCGCTCTTCGATGGACTCTTTTCCTTCTGTCATTACCAAACAAACACACCCGGCATTCACCAGTTAAGAGAACAGAGCGCCATTGCTCGGGTGTCCAATCCACGTGTTCTATGGCGAATCTGAGTATCCTTTCCCTGTGCTCTTTGGAGAGTTTGGGTCCAGTTGAAGTTCTCTTTGGTTAAATTCTAGCTTCTTGAAGTCCTGCAGACCCATGTGGTTCTTTTCGATCAAATTATGGGCGACCAGTTCCTCCTCATGCACGACAATGCCCGCCCACATGTAGCAAACTGTGTTCGGGAGTTGTTGGGTGAGGAGAATATTGACACTTTGGACTAGCCCTCTCTTAGTGACGACCTCAATCCAATTGAAAATCTGTGGGACCAACTCAAACGAAGTGTTCGAGGCAGAATACCGGCTCCCCAGACTGTAGCAGAGGTTCCCCCAATAAATTGTGGTTACTTTGATCCAGTCAATACCAAATCGAATGAATGCTCTGATCAAAGCTCGGGGAGGCAACACAAAATACTGATTCACCATTGTTATGAATGAATCTCGTTGATTTCTCAGGTTATAACGTCTTTTGTTTAAAAAAAATCATGTTTTCTTCTTTCTTGACATCCTGTAGTAAAATTTATTTTTGACGGCTTCTGGTAAAAAAAATTTTAACAATCAAATTATGAAATTGTACAAAACAAAATTTACAACATTTTGAGATATCTTACGACTCGATAGAAATAGTAATTTCGAAGATATCGCAGATTTGGTGGAGCAAAAAGTTTGATTCGTCTTTTCTGCTCTCAAGTGTAGTTTAAACTGGTACCTCTATGGGTGGTCCTAAATATTCCCTTTCCCTTTATTTTTTTGTTTTAAGGGCAGTTTTTTGTTGTTTGATTGTTGCAAACTATATGTCTCTTAGGTCCCCCACACATGTTCAGGCCTCGGTTTGACGCTCCCAACAACAATGGCCCTCCACACCCTGAAGAGAATTTCGAAAGATTCCCGCTAGAGCCACGTTTCCCACCAGGAGGTCCCAGGCGTCAATTTGACAATATCCCCCCGCGGGGGCCCCCTTTTATGTTGCCTCCGAGATTCAGCCCCCGTGGTCCTCCACCTCCTTTCATCAGGCCTGACATTCAACCTCCGCGGCCTCCCTTGGGCATGCGCCCACCCCCTCCACATGGCATGGACCCAGGACTTCCTGGTTAGTTATGATTGCTAGGTTACAAAAGGTTCTCGTCTGGATTTGTGAATCCAGGCTAAATTATTGTAATAAAAGTACAGTATAATTTGATCAAATTTAACTTTTATGAATCTTCAATCTAAACTCTTAAACAATTTTACTCGGAAAAAATTAAAAAGCAAAACACCTCAAATGATTATTCATGCTTCTTTAGGTGTTAAAAAGTTCATGGAAAAAATGCATAATTATTTGCGATAATCACTATAATCCTTTTGAACTATCAAAACTTATTTGAAAATATTAAAATCAAAAGTTGCACCAAAAATTTCGTGCATTTAGAATGTTTAAGGATCAAACTTATTTACGTTATTAATCCCAAGTATCATAAAAGGGAATATAATTATTTTGCAGGACAAGAGCAGTTTTGCCCCAATGATTCTGAGCAATTTCGTCCTCACCATCCTGACCAAAATCGTCCGCACCATCCCGATCAATTTCGTCACAAAAATGCAAAACCTTTTGGCCCACGTGACTTGGGTAAGTGGATCTTTCTTTGTTGAAGTCTATCGAAAATTAAAAATAGTGTAATCCCCTAACTAAAAATGTGTTGTCCCTTCACTAATTATCTCCTAGTATTATTTTCTTGCATTTTTACTGAACCTTATATTCATAAGCTTAAGAAAAAAAAAGTTTCTCGAGGAGATGAAGAAATTTTTCAGAACATAACGCCGATCCGGTAAGCCTAGCAATGAATGTTAACAGAAATATCAATCTAAGTAATAAATTCAGAAATTTTCTTCTTCCCTGGCATTGTGGCAAGTATAATTATTAACTGCCAGGGTTGCCGTCATGGAATCTGTCCAAATCTGTCCAAAAGTTACTAACATTTAAAACTGAAGACAAGAACTGGCTTTGATGACATTGATTCATTGCTCAAAACTTAATGCTTAATTAATTTATTTATTTAAGTTATTGTGTCTCAAACTAGAATAAATTCCACCAATCGTAGCTTTTATTATGCATGACAAAAACTAATGTCTTCTAAGTAGTTATCAAAATGCTCCAAGATCAGAATATACAAAGCCATCATCAGATATGTACTAATTTATGTATGGATGTGAAAACTCGGTAATGACCAAGAAAACTTAAAGTAAAAGCACATCTGAAAAGGCAATCTTGAGAAAAGTTGAAGGCCCTACTCTTGAAAACTGACATGAGAATTAAAAAGTGGGTTTTTTTTTTAATTGAACGAAAAGCCTGAACAAGATTTGAAGAATAAAAAGAAGTGATTTTTGGAACTCTAGTTTATTTACATTCTAAAGATATCGGTATTTGTTTACATTTTTGCATTTGAAACCACATCATAACCACATCCACGGAGTATGAAAAAAAAAGAAGCAGAAAAAAAAAACAGAAAAAAAAGAAGAAAAAAAAAAAAAAATTGTTTCTAGGAAGAAAAAAAAAATGTATTAACTGATGGATATGCTGTGTACTGGCAATCAGCAAAAATGCTGACAGCATCTTTGTTATATATTTTTTATAATAAATATAACATTTGTTTCTCTCTCCCGAACCAATAGCCATGACCATTCGAACGGGCCGGTCCACTCCGGTCAGGATTTTTCGGTACGGTCAAATAAAAAAAAGTGAATTTCAGTGACCAGGTCATCTCCGGTTCGCTTCGTTCAAATAAAAAAAAACCGCTTAAAGACAGTCAAGAGATAAGAACACTGTTAGAAAACCGGATGTAGTATCAAAAGTAAAGTATAACAGACTCTGATGGAAAAACCATGCAATCAGAAGAGGATAAAACAACTGTCAACAATATTTCTGGAAGAGTAGACCTAAAGTGAACAAAAGGAAGACCCAAAATGAGATGGTTTGAACAAGTTCACTGACTTGGGTATGAGTGGCCATAAGATTGAGAGTTATTCTTATGTGTTTTGAAAACACCATTTGTTGGTAATAATTATGACAATGTACATATTGACATAACGCTTTCTTTTTTAAATTTGTTTGTGATTACAGGCTTAATGGGTGGAATGGCAAGAGGATTTAAATTGAAAGGTTTGTACTTTTTAATGGATTTTTTTTTCTAATCACTGTCCAATTGTTCGTGAATATCAATTACTTTTGCTTGCATGCAATAGATAAAGGTTCAATTCCCAGTAGAATAACTTACTATGAGGTCCTGTTTCATTCTAATATTCTTCACGTAAGCAGGCTTGTGGTACTGGTCTTGAGATTTTATAGAAGCGAATGTGCAACACACAATTTATATTTGGCTCTCTTGTCTTTATTGTTGTTGGCTACAGCTGAGGAGGAGGAGTGATGGTCTCCAGCCAACTTGAGAGAAAAGTTGACCCGTTCTGAACTACGTATTTCTATGTGCGATCAACGATCATAAGAACTGTTTTCTTCATAAGCCATACCTCTCAGGAAAACTGCAAGCTAGCCTGGCTTGTTAGGGTTGGCTAGTCCGTTCTCTGTTTATAGTCCTCTAGCGTCTCCCTTTGGCTCTCTTAGTTTGTATTGTACAACGAATTCATGATCGACTCTTGTTCTGTTGTGTGACGAGGTGACGAGAGAGTGAGCTAAAAAATGGAACCGAAGTTGTACGAGAGAGTAGTTCACTATACCAGCGTTAATCGATGTGTTGCGCAGAAACCTAGTTTATAACAAAATTGCAGGAGAAAAAAATTGGAGGTTTCGGAAATGAAAATGTTACAATGGATGTGTGTTCGAGAAATGACCGTACGTTTAAAGTGAGGCCTTTGGCAAAGAAAATGGTGTTCATAGTACAGAACTACATATATTATATTCGATTGTGGAACTGACTAGATTCTACAGCGATGTTTTTCTTTTTTTTTTAGGAAGGGGATCATCTGTTGAAGAGAATGATGCTAGACTCACTGGAAGAAGAAATGTACGGAGAGATGAACAAAGAGATTTTGGGCAAAATCATGAAGCTGCAGTTGAGCCAAGAACCAAACGATCCCGATGGGGCGAAAATAGTGATGAAACTCCAGTTGAAATAGGTAATGAGGTTTCCCTAATTAACTAGTAGGGATAGTCTCACACACACACACACCTTACAGCTCAATGTGTTTTCAGTATAAACAGAAAAGTGAGAAGTTGTACTAGATGTGCATGAATATCAGAACATACCTGGACAGCTGTTTCGTTTTGTCCGGGATTCACCCACTTATTTACTTTCTTTTACTTGTTTGAGGTGTGACAGCTATATACAGGGTGTCCATAAAGTCCCACCCCACCTCTCGTATCTCATACTGTTCTCGAGATACAGGGTCAGCCGTCCTGGCTATTATCCCTATGTTCTGACCTATAACTCGTTAACCGTAAGTTTCAAACAAGTGAAAAAAAGTAAGTAAGTTGGTAAATACCCTGTATTTATGTTTATAAAAACGGATCAAAAAAATGACAGTAACAGAAAAGGGATTCTTTTTTTTTTTTTTTTTGATCAAGTCCAATTACAGTGAAATCATCAGTGAAAATCCCGAAGTAGGTATTTTGTGCAGTGACTTAAGGAGTACCATATCAACAAATTATCCTATTATTGTACATTTCACAGATGCTGATGAAAAAAAATGTGCAACAACCAGTAACAACGTAGACAATTCAATTCAAGTGTCATCTGTTGCAAATATTTTCGAAGACAAGCCTCTTATAGAAAGTCACAGCTCAAACATTCAAGAAACCATAGAACCGAGCATTGAAATAAAACCTGATAGCAGACAGCCTTTTACAGATCCTGACCTGTCAACTTTGAATACTGGAATAACAAGTAAACTTGAGGAACCCTTGATCAAAGAAACAGAATTACCTACTCAAGGGCCTGGTGATACAGATGAAAGTTTTACCAAAACTGAAGATAGTAAAGCTAGTGCAATGTCCAGCGAGGAGATAGTTTGTGATAGCACTGTAGATTAGATTCTAGATTCTTATTTTAACATTGTATATTACAATACTCGTGTTATATAAATATTACACTTTAGTAACTTTGTATATGATGAACATATCATTATATTCTTTATATTTTAGATCGCATAACTTTATAGTCCGTCATGAATTATTTTGATACTCTTGATACATTTATCTCCAAATGTGTTTATATCACTCATATTAACGTGCATTCTTAGTCGATTGATTAAAGTATTACTTTGTTAAACCAGGTAGCGCGGGGATTTTGGTTCGGGTTCTACCGAATGAATAATTTTCATTTCTCGTATTTGAGAATTCGACCATATAATAATATGGCATCAAAATAACTGATGGAATACAGGGACTCTTTAGTTCTAATCAGGCAGTGTAAATAAGTGAATCATTATTTTCTGTATAAGTATTTTTAGCTCAAATTTATCTAGAGACTTAAGTCGAAATATCAATACCTCCACATGGCATGTGGAGGTATTTTTACGTCTTTAGAAAGGTTTCATATTTTGGTGTTAATAATGATTTATAATATGGTGAAAGGTGCATGAAATTTAGTTCACTACAGTATAAGAAAATATCGTTTTGTATGGATATTATGATGAAAAACCCATGAATTGAATAATGATTGAATATGAACAGTTGATTTATTGTATGAAAATAATTGTATCTCGCGACGACAGATGTGGATTCAATCAATTTTTTTTTGTTGAAAGAAATAAAAAATGTTACAGACCTCTCTTTAAATAAATATTCATTAAAATAATCTTTGTTGTGTGCCCTGTGGTAAAGGCGGCACTCTTTTTTTTTTTTTTTAAAGCAACTGTCTACACTTCCAACAGAAAAAACTCACTCTGCCACGGTGACTACTGATTAAACCATGCAGTTGAAAGCGATGTTAAATTTTTGTTTAAAAAAACGCTTGCATACGAGTCTGCAACCATTTCGACATTTTCATCTTTACTATTCAAGGTCCAAAACCCAACTGACCAAATTTCGTATTGTGCGCATGACACACACTTTCCCTCTTCTCTTAGGGTTGCAATATCGAAACGAAAATATCGATATTAGGTATATCGATAATATCGAAACCATAATATCGATATCCGATATTAGAAGACTTCTCTCCCTTTACAATTCGATATTTCGTTACATAATATCGTTACATAATATCGTTACATAATTTCGTCACATAATTTTGGTTATGTGCCAGAGCAAAGACATGAAAATGTCAAAAGAATTTATTATCCAAAATTTGCAGTTTTTGACATTTTCATGTCTTTGCTCTGGCACATAACCAAAATTATGTAACGAAATTATGTAACGATATTATGTAACGATATTATGTAACGAAATATCGAATTGTAAAGGGAGAGAAGTCTTCTAATATCGGATATCGATATTATGGTTTCGATACTATCGATATACCTAATATCGATATTTTCGTTTCGATATTGCAACCCTAAGAGAAGAGGGAAAGTGTGTGTCATGCGCACAATACGAAATTTGGTCAGTTGGGTTTTGGACCTTGAATAGTAAAGATGAAAATGTCGAAATGGTTGCAGACTCGTATGCAAGCGTTTTTTTAAACAAAAATTTAACATCGCTTTCAACTGCTTGGTCATATCAGTAGTCACCGTGGCAGAGTGAGTTAGCGCGCTAGGCATTGTACCCATGGTGATCTGGGTTCGATTCCCAGCGGGGCAGGAATTCCTTATTTCATAGCATGTAGAATTAAGAAGTGTGGAAACCACCCCCATCGGCCTGCATCGTGGTGTCCTCAGCGCTAGTATCGCAAAGGAGTCTCCTCTCCTCGTCCCTCACAAAATTTCTTCCCCCGCATCAAAAGTAAAAACATCAACAGTTCATATCGAGACAGACCGCGAGAAATATTCTACTCCTTTGCGATGGTGTCGCGCTATGTGGCGTTTCGATGCAACTTGGGTTCGTTTCCACACTTCTTAATTCTACACGCTATGGTTTTTTTTTTTTTTTTTTAATTTGGGTTTAACGACGGTTTCAACTGCATGGACGGTTTCATATCACGACGCGGGTGTTACCCTCCATATGCAGGAAACTCACAAACCTGCTACCCACATTAACCTCACCCAGTCTGGATTGGGCCGGCATCACGAAGTCTTCACCTCGCTGCACGTCGCTTAACTTTGGTGATCCTACGAGAACCAGTGCATTCAACGCGCCATCGACACTGGCTATATTCATTTGTTGCAAGCGACGACAAATCCAAATTCTGCTTCGAAGCTAACTGAATACTTGGCTAACTACAAGATACAACTAAAAAAAAATCCGTTCAGTAGTTTCTGAGATTTGGGCGTTACAAGTGCCGTACTTTTCTTTCTAACCAAAGTTAACCAAACGGGAATAAAATGAACCAAACTGGAAGCAAGTCATTTTTCTTTTGGAAGAGGAAAAATTTCCACTTCCAAAGTTAACCAAAGCGGAAGTAGAAAATTCTTGCTTCCAGTTCTTTTATAGGTTAAGTCCATTGTTTATCTTTAAAAGTAACCAAACGCATTTTTCTTTTACGAATGACCTTGGAATAAAATGGAAATATTTGGAAAAAACCTAACCAGGAAATTTTTTTTGGTTAGAAAGAAAAATACGACTAAGGAATGTGTTTAACAGACAAAAAAAACCAAAGTTGCACAGGAGGTTATGGAACGTCCAAAAATGTGAAAAAAATTGAAATTGGGCAAAATTTATTTTTTTCACAAAAACTTCCGATTTCTAATATTAGAAATTTATCGGAAGTAATTCTGTATATTGTTTTTTCTCTAAGTTATAAATTTTAATCGTACTTTTGTTTATTAAATATAAACTCAATTATTTATTGCATTTTAGATATGTAAATTTTTAGGTTTAAGCAAATACTCATACTTAAATAGTTTTAATCATCGCAAAATTTTCTCTCATATTTTGGTATAGGTACTTTTTAAAACGTATTGACCAAATTGAATGAAACTTTGTACATAGATAAATACAATACTTTGTTTGTAAGTGTTTTTTTTTTCAATTGGTGTTTATCGCTTGTCAAAATCCATATTGCCATTTTTCCCTCCCCCTTCCATCCCCCCTTTTTTCCCCCCGTCATTTTTTTGAGTGATTGAGTGGAATTACATGCAGTTAAATAAATTACCTACAGTTTTTAGAATTCAAAGATCTGTATTATGGAAAAGTTATTTTTTCTCTAATTTTCATGTTAAAAAACAATATTTTCAGAAATAGATTATCTTGTTTCAAAATTTAAAGCTACGAGAAAGGTGGAAATAATGCATTTGTTTAAACGAAAACCAATATCAAGCATTTTTGAGTCCACCTGCAAAGTATAACAGCCATTTCTGGACGGATATTTATCAATTGCTTTATTCATAAATAAAAAATTGATAAGTAACAAAGGGGAATTCAATACTTTTTTACGCTAAAAATTTATTTTGCTTTTTGTTAAGCATTCTGTGAAAGTTTCTTAACATTCGGTCCCGAAATGGCCAAGGTGTTCCCGCATTTTTCATGTAAAAATAAAAATACAGAATAACAAAGGGAAAACATTCTTGTGAGTAATATGTAGATTTCTCATGAAATTTATAGATTTGTTGGTATTTTTTTTAGAATACATATATTGAACGGGACAAGCCCGATTTACATAGAAACAAGTATCAGTTAAAAAATTAACATCATCAGTAAAAACAGATTTTTTGATAACTTAGTTCATTTGAGCATTTATAATCGTACGTAAACGGTGCCAAAAATAGTGAAACAGCGCACTAACTGCACAAATTGTAAGTTTGTGTTTTTTTTTTTCTTATAATTTTTCTTCTGTATTCCTTGGACTCAGGTCTTATTTCACCTTTAACTCCAGTAGTTGTTTTAGATTGGGATTTAATAATCCCTGCAATTCCTGTCTTTTTTTTTTTTTTTTTTTTTTTTTTTTTGGGAAACCATGTAAATGTCATATGACGGCGAAGGAAATCCTCATGGATAAATGGCAATTTCTGCGACAGATGTACAGAGATGAAGAATTCAACCCTGCAAACCCATCACCGAAGCTCGCCAGATAATGTTGGACTCTTACCAACTAAAACCTTTCCGACTATGACCCTTCACATGGGAAATGTCAACCGGAACCACGTGAATATTACTGCAATTCCTGTCTACCATGCAGTATCTGAGATTATTGTTGTCCATAACATGAACTACATATCTGGTTGTGCTTGCATGACAAAACTTAAACTAGGGAGTACACGTAGTCCAGGGAAAGAGTCGTCAATCGGTGATGTACCTTGCATGAGACCAGTTTAAATTGTATGCCAAATCCAAGAATTTTTCCTATCGACCTTGGAGCAACTGCCTGGAGCAAAATCAAAATTCTTTACGTGTCTTCAGTATTTTACGCAAAATTTGTAAGAATTACCTTTTAAGGAAAATAAATTTTCATTGAACGTTTATTTCTACATGTGTTTTCTAAACTTTATTGAAAGCTTCCACTTTTCAGTATGTTCCAAGGTCAATATTTCGACCTATATAAAAAAATAAAGAAACGTTTGTATCTTATGCAAGGTCAAAGTAATATTTAACTCGACTAACAGCCTAATATGTACAATTGTACATAATATACAAGTGAGAATGGATCTACTAGTTGTTTTTAAAATTGATATTCATCTGCGTTATACTGTTTATTTATTTGTAAATAAAAGCTAACAAGAAAAGCTATTATTTCTGTGGTAAATATTTCGTGTCCCCTCTTTTTCATAATTTCTAATTCGAAATACACGGCTGGCAAAATAAGAGGAACAGTAATTTGACTCCACGTACCATGCAGCTTCCATAACTTTTGTTGTAGATATTATTTTGAAGAATATCTAATTGCAGTTATTAGAAGTATTGTGTTCGTTTTTTTTTTTTTTTTTTTTTTTTTTTATAAACACAACTTTCTATTACAATTAAATCACCATACAAAAAAGGATTTATTCCATGAAAATTTTCAATATCTCATATGGTTTACGAGATATTTCAAATTTATTGTTTACGAAATATAATCTTGAAAAAATGTCAGATTTTTGTTGTTCATAAAATGGCCTCATTATATTAATTCTACATACATTCACACGTTACGTTCCGATAAGTGGTATACAAATTGTGCATTCGATCGACTATCTCAACCAAAATACCAGTGTGACGTATCAAATCGCATTGTTTTTACATGCTGAATAGCATGGAATAACATATTTTTCTCTTTCGCCTTCAAATAACCATATTTTTCAAAACTTCTTAACTTGAAGGTGAATAAAACTTGACACTAAAAAAATATCACTAAGTGCAACTGAAAACCAAGAAAGACGTTTTTTTTTTCTTCTTTTTATTCTAATCTTGAAACAGGAACAAAATTATTTCTGGTGACCATAACTCCAGGGCACCCTGTATACTTGTACGTTGGTACGTCCAAGGAGGCTGAAATTCGGTATGTAGGTGCCTTAAATCTTAGGCTTTTTTAACTGGGGCACCAGCCACGAGGGAAATAAGACACGATCACAAATGAAAATCACCTTTTCATCACTGTTAGAACCGATAAATTTCCGGTGGCCAAAATTTCTCATCCAAGTCTGAGTCATCCTGTGGGGTGTGGGATTTTCACCCACTATAAACCCACCTCTATTAGCTAACCCTGCTGACCGCACTAGGAAACGAAAAATATCATCACTTCAAGTGCGGAACAACAGAAGAAAACTACGCCGACGACATAAAAAAATTAAGAACCATCGAACTTGAGCCATTGCGTACTTCATCATATTCATAATTAATGCAGGGAGACCATTTTCACCTTAAAATTTACCTTCTCCAAAATGTTGGATATGTAGTTACAAGTAATGGTTGAAATATTGATTTGAAATTGCCGTATTCAAGATGACCGCCAAAACCGGGTTTGATTCAACGCACGCATTGCATATTGCTTCTGACTCAGCACAGTTTTATACCAGCCAGTCCAGTGTCACGCTTCATTGATCTTATCAATATTCACTTTCCGACTTTCCCTGGATAATGGAGACTGCAGGTCTCCAGTACACAGTTCTGATGAGAGTGAGATGTGTTCTTCAAGTGATTCATCAGAAATTGGAGACTACTTGCGAGAAACAAAGCATGAAATTGCTTTTGTGGACGGACCGCAAACTCGATTACAAAACCTTTTGATAAAAACTAAAAACCGACGGAGGTACCATTTTTTTATTTTCAACTATTCCTTAAATGAAGTAATTTGTATTTTTACATAAGAGAGAGAAAAGACACATATTCAATCCAACATTCTCTTTCCATATGGATATCTTCACTCAAGTAGGAGTGTAAGATTAAAAAAAAATTTAATTAGGAAATGGCTCGCCGGAGCAAGTTAACCAGATACGGTACACCTCTTCCTTCTGGGGCGCAAGGTCAGCTTAGCTCTTTCAAGAAGATTTTATTTCTCTCCTGAGTTTTGAACCCGAGACCTCCCGTACGGTAAGCAAGCGCCGCACCACTGGACTACATTTGCTTGTAGCCGGAAACTCTATACAGGAGTCTGATTGAGGTAGGATAAGTAGAAATGCTGTGAGCCTATCATCTCCTCAGGTGTTAATAGTAATAATAACAACACTCTTTAGTGGAAGGTAACCACCAGGCGAGGTTAATACTCAAAGCATTTTCTACCATCCAACCCTCAGTCTTATTATTATGTAGTCACAAACTCAAATTAATGAGGAAAAATTCATGCACTGGTGGGGATTCGAACCAACGGATCCCACCGCTATCGCTACCTGGATTACCTGACTAGCGCGTTAACCACTTGACTACCAGCTGTTGGTTACACAGTTCAAACATTAATAATATTGCCTTATTTATAGTGCCCGACCAGGTCACAATAAATCTAATAGAGGTTGGTATGATAATTGGGAGTTCTCGTGTAGGACTCCAACCGTTTATAATAATAATCATACTGCCCGAATAGGACTGATAAGTCCTTTTATTCCAGCACTAAGACCAAGGCGTATTATTATGTAGTCAAAAACCCAATTGGGAGGATAACTTGTCATGTCTCGGCTAGGTTTCGAACTCGCGACCTCTTAATTAAGAGACCGATTACCAAACCTTGACCACAAAGCTACCGGGACAAATAACGTTAAGAAATATTTTTTTTCCAAATCTATGCAAAAGAGAAAATCATATATCAGATGCTCTTGTAGCAATGACCGAGATTTATTCTACATCTCTCAGGAAGAAAATGTTCTGGATTGATCAGGCAAATTGACTGCACGTATGCATTACATAAACCATCAGTCTTGTTCTTATTTGTGGAAACCCCATACGTGAGTGGAGAGTATGCAGATTTGTAGTCAACAAGAAAATCGTAAGTAATTTAGTGCGATAGCGATAGGTTGTCTTAAGCGAAGTATTCTCGTGTCTGAAAATTGAGTCTGGAATGGTTGATTTTTAACCTCTTTTAAAACTGATGTTAAACCATGCTGCGAAGAAATATAGGAGATGGGAATGGACTCTTCTTAAATTAAAAATAACTTCTACTTACCGGAGGCCTCAGATATTAATCTGATTTTGTATAAAATGCTCATGTTATATAATTCTGTATTCATGTTTTGTGTACATTTAATTGTGCAAATAAAGTCTAAAAAGACATTGCATACTGCATTCCGACGAACGCAAAAAAAAACGTTACTAACATACTTCAAAACATACTCCAGGTTTTTCCAAGTTATATCAACTTCACTTTAAATGATTTCTAGCCATTTTTAATTTTCTGTAAAAACAAGTAGTTTTCTTTTCAATTATAATTTTCATGCGTTCATAAAGATAGGCAATAGAAAGTAATAATAATTATAGGCGTCTTGAATTTACTCAGTTTTTAAATTAATTAATTTATTGTTCGTAACAAAATGATGTGCAAAAATTTATTCTGTCTGGTTTCCTAAATGTGAACTTCCGCACAACCACCAACTTATCAAAGCTGTCTTGAACAAGACTGTTTATAATTGTTCAAAAATGCCTCAATTTTAAAGATTAAATGATTAAAAAAGTTTCCAACCAAACGATCAATTTATAGTTTAGACAGTATTTTCTCGATAATATTAGATCTATATCACACTAATATTGACCCTTATAGAATTTTAATGTATGTTTGATATTTTTTTTTTAAATTTCAATACATCTGGTAAAAATGGCGGCGCAAAAAAGGACTACCTGTTTTGCGCCGCCAACCCAAATAAAGCAATACTGTTAACACTGTACATGTGTTCCAGTAAAGATTTAATGAACGAAAGTAGGTACTTTCATGACTCGACCTGTAGACAAAATGAAATTTATTTAGATATCATAATCTCCTTTTGGATTGACATATAATTGAGATACACCATGTACATAAAAAATGTATTTCCATTTCAGATGATTTCAGTACTGCTACTAATGGGGATCGTGTTGAGATTGACGAACTGTGCAGAAGAAATTGTAGCTGGCGAATTCGACTTCATCATTGTGGGGGCGGGCAGTGCGGGGTCCGTGTTGGCGAACAGACTCAGTGAAGAATTAGACTGGAGGGTGTTACTCATAGAGGCTGGGGGTGATCCTCAACCCTCATCAGATATCCCAGCCAACTGGGCAAGTTTACTGAAATCAAGTCTAGACTGGGGCTACACAACACAGCCAGATAGTCGCATGTTTTTTGGTCTAAAGGACAAAGTGAACTACTGGCCAAGAGGTAAAGGACTGGGAGGATCTAGTTTAATCAATGCAATGTTATATCACAGAGGAAACGACAGAGACTACAACGACTGGGAGAGAGCTGGAAATCCTGGCTGGGGATATGAGAACGTGTTACCATACTTTCTAAAGTCAGAGGATTTCCAGGATATCAGCCGTCAAGACCCCGAATTCCACAAAACTGGGGGCTACTTGACTGTGAGTCCTCGGTTCAGTCCTGATCATACAATCAAAATTATAGATTTAGCAGCGAAAGAATTGAAAATTGGGAGTATGGATGATGTAAATAGGAATCAGTACATAGGATTTGGACCTTTTGACACAACAACACGATATGGCCTCCGATGTAGTGCATCTAAAGCATTTCTTGAACCTGCAAGATTTCGAGAGAATCTAGTTATCTGGAAAAATACTCAAGTAATTAAAGTTCTAATTAATAAAAAATATAAAGCATTTGGAGTGGAATACATAGATTCTGAAGGTAGGGTAAAACACGTTAACAGTACAAATGAGGTAATATTAAGCGCAGGTGCAGTGGCCTCACCTCATCTTTTGATGCTGTCGGGTATCGGAGTAGAAAAACATTTGAAGGATAAAAACATACCTTTCGTAAAAGATTTGCCAGTTGGTGAAAATCTGCAAGACCATGTTTGCTTTCCTGGTGTATTGTTTTCGGCAAATAGGGATCCTGCAAAAACCAATCACTACTTAAAGTATTTACAGGTTGCAG
This sequence comes from Bactericera cockerelli, assembly GCA_024516035.1. Lineage (NCBI taxonomy): Eukaryota > Metazoa > Arthropoda > Insecta > Hemiptera > Triozidae > Bactericera > Bactericera cockerelli. The sequence continues at coordinate 20,589,765 of CM044967.1, read as the reverse complement.
CAAAGAAAGGAATGACTACAGTAGAAGTTGCCAAAGTTGTTGGTTTTATAAATACAAAAATGAATGCATTATACCCCAATGTAGAATTACTATGTATACGAATACCAATGAATTCAAAGACACTATTCCACAATAAAAGCGTGATTGGAAGCTTATTTTTTATGTCAGATATGATAAGCAAACTTCATGATAATTTGAATGCCAAATCTGATCTTATTTACATTGTACCTGTAATATAAAAACCGAAAAGTAGGGGTAGAATACTACTACGTAATAACAATTACAAGACACAGCCAGATATTTTCCCAAATTATTTTAGTGACATTAACGGAGAAGATTTAGACACGATGATAGAGGCAATAGATTTTTTGATGGCAATGAATAACACTAAGGCGTTTAAAGAAAACAACCTAATTTTAGAACGAATAGATTATCCAGCTTGTTCAAAGTACAATTTAACATCATTAGATTACTGGGAATGTGGCTTGAGTCACGTTGCCGGAACATTCTGGCATCCTACAGGGACTTGTAAGATGGGACCAGATGAAGATCCCGCTAGTGTGGTGGATCCCTCACTAAGAGTAAAAGGTGTTTCTGGGCTCCGGGTGATTGATGCTTCAATTATGCCAACCATTGTGTCAGGACATACAAACGCCCCTACTATGATGATTGCAGAAAAAGCATCAGATTTAATAAAACTGGCCTACAATAGATACACGGGACCTCTAATTTCATATTAGTCAGTCAGAGCTAGTTTGCGGGACAAGAAGATCAAAATTTTAAATGGAGAATAAAATAAGATGTAGTTCCTTTAAAGATTTCTTCACAGAAGCAAAAATCTATAACCCGTGTTCTCTTTTTATGTATTTGTGTATACAAAATATCTCGAGAATGGTAAGTCTTAGAGGGAGAGAATTTGGTATGTAGGTATATTGGGTATTACAAGTACGCGCCATTTTGTTGTTAAGTTAATACTTTTACAACAAAAATTGAAAATATCTCATAAACCGTAAGAGATATCGGATTATATTACATCATCAAATAATTCTATAGGTTGATTTTACCAACAAATTTTTTTACTCATACTATGCTTGATTTTACACGATATTTCTGGAATTCTTACGGAAAAACAGATTTTTTCCACGAGAAATTTTCTTCAATGATTAAGTATGAGCATAATTTGTGAACGTAGTATTCTGTACTAAATTCACTAAATAATCTTTTTCTTTGAAGAAAAAGTATAATGGCTACAACAAAAAAAGGACTCTAAAACTTACGATTACAATGAAATATTTCAAATGATTCTTTATTTTGGAGTATTTTTTGACATTTTTGAGAACAGTTATGAAAAATTTTCTGGTACCTATAGACCTATAGAGAATCTTCAATTTTTCTGATAGTTTACAATAAATTGAAGATCCGCTTTGATATTTAAGTGAATCGCGTAACGTAGGCTCGAGATACTAAGCCGAAGAACTGAAGCACATTACCCTATATCAAAAATGACTTCGCAAAAGAATTTTTTTTCTCGAAAAACCACAGACAAATAATTTCAACTCTGTAGCAATTATACATTTATTTGTTATTGATATAATAAATAAGAATATTGTACTAAATCATGTTTTCTGGAAAATTCTGTATACCTATATGTTCAGGTTAAAATAAAAAAAAAACTATTGCAATTTATGTTCTTAATATCTCTTTAAAAAAAATAAAATCACAAGATTTTCAATAGTGAAGAGCATTTGTCGACCTCTTTCTTTCTTAGATATAAGTATGGACTTTAAGATACGTACGTATGAGATTAATTTTACAATATAAATCGGTGAATCACAAGGTAAGACCAGGCATTTCGTTATTTCTAGTGTGTACTTAATTTTGAAGAGTGAATAGATAGTAATTTGCAAATCTTATTTTATTTGGTTAAAGATTACCAAAGCTTTAAAACTTAAATCAATCAAAACATAAACGTAAAGGCACTGACTTAATCACTTATTGCTGTATGCCAAGAACGGAAGCTACTCATTCCAGAAAGCTTTCTCATTCTCTTAATCACCAAATCTCCCTGTCAAGTGCACTCTGATTGGGATTTGAACAAAATTTGATGATTGAAAGAGAGATTTGGGGATTTTGAGATTGACATTGCTTTCTGGAATGAGGCCCTGAAAATCTGAAATCATGTACAAAGATTCGCCTTGGTGTCTAAATGTGAAATAAGAAAGGATGGGGGCTTTATGCCCAAAAGTTGTTTAATCAGTAACAGCATAATGTCTGTTATGACTTTCATGAAAATCCTGAAATTATGTTCAAAGATTCTTCTTGGTGTCTATAAGTAAAATAAGAAAGGGGGTTTCTTTAACTCCAAAGGGACGCCAGCCACAGGACAAAAGACGTTTTCGGAGACAAACTGCTGGTTTTCAGCTAGTAATTAAAATTTATTTTCCATTCCATTCGGTTAGTTGCCCGCTGAAAAACATGAGATTTTTCATTGGCCAGCTACTCACATCTTTCTCTTGGTTCAATTTATTGCACAGTGATTCTTTTAGGTTGTAATCTTGAAACTCATTGAGGAAATCTGTAATTCTTTTGCAAAGGACTGCGTTCGATTTTGTCAGTTGAGCCAAACTGAAAGAAGAAAAGTGAAATTCCCATGAGTAAAGTCAATTTTATGAATCACTTTATGGTTCCTAATTAATGGCAGACCCTGTAAACATTTATGTAGGTAGGTACTAAAAAAATTGTCTTATTATGTTTAAAAAAATCCAAAAAAATTTGGCATTAAAATATTAACTATAATTTTCAGTTTCATTTTAGCTCTCTTTTATAAACGAAGTTTTCAATCGATGTTTAATTGGACCATTTACGCAAAAACAGAATATTACACGCGAAAGGTTAGAGGCCATATGCAAATTAACAAATGACAGGCTCAAATTGACTGAAAATTTAGTCATACTCGTACACAGTGCATAATTAAGACTGTAATTCAGAATGTGCACCAAAGTAAAACCAAACACTTTTGGTTTTACTTTGAACACCTGGTTCAGCGGTGTCATGGGAGTACTTACCTCTCTGTTCCCCATAAATTTTGATTTACAATAGCATCACAGATGTGTCTATTTATGACATGATCAAATAAAGGTACACCAAAACAGCAATCCATCAATACCCAGCCTTTGGATTCTTCATTTTCAACAACTGAAAGACTACTATCACAGACATCACTCAATTTGTCTAGTTCTTCTTTTAATAGGAGGGCACTTTCTTCTTTCAACTTTCCATTGGATGGAATTGATTCTTTTGTATTGGTGCGTTTTTCTGTCGACAAAAAGAAAAGATCCTTGTGCATTTCCCATAAAAAAATCTCATTAGAACAAGCTACATGAAGGACTTCAAAAAACAATAGTATACTTTTTTTTTTTTTTTTTTATTATAATTGACGGTTCCCATGGGGACCCAATATACAAAATAATGAAATACAAAAATTTAACATTAAAAACATTAAAATTATTAAAAAAAAAAAAATAATAATAATAATAATATTAAAATACAAATGGTAACAAGTTATTCATAGTGTTATATAATTCTAGAAAACTGGGGACTTTATCACAGAAAATATCTACACCTTCATCATTTGTCAGGTTCCAAAATTTGGCACATCTTTGTAATGGTGCATATTTACCAAGGTCAGTTTTGTGATGATCTATAAAAAAAGTTGTGTGATTTCTTGTATGTCTTATTGGAATTCTTATTTTAATATCTTGTAGCATATCTGGTCCATATATTTTATTGTTTATTAATTTATGTAAAAAAAACCATGTCATTAAGTTGTCTACGTGTTTCAAGACAGATTATTTGGTGTGTATTTTCGATTTCTCTATAGTCATGGTTGGTAATTTTATAACGTGTTTTATATGCTATTACTTTTAGAAATCGATGTTGTACAGATTCTAACATTTTTATCTGGTATTTATAGTGAGGGGACCAGACTACAGATGCATATTCGAGAACTGACCTTACGTACGCGAAGTAAAGGACCTTAAGAGTTGACACACCCGAAAATTCTCTTGAATGACGATTAATAAAACCTAGCATTTGCAGAGCTTTATTTCTGATATTTTTGATGTGAATAGGGAATTTCAAATCATTCTCGAATGTGACTCCCAAGTCCTTCACCTCAGTACGTCTGGTCAGCGCCTGATGATCTACATGGTAAGATGTTAAGTATGGAGATTTATGTGTGTGGTAAGTTACTATAGAGCATTTCCCCACGTTTAAAGACATATGGTTGGCCTGACACCAATGATGAAGGCGTGATAAAGTATTCTGAAGTTGAGCTGCCTCGTCCGGACCCGTAACCCGAGCGGCAAACTTCAAATCGTCGGCAAAAAGCCAGAATTTCTCATAATCATTGAACACTGTATTTATATCATTTATGAAAACAAGGAAAAGCAAACTGGAAAGATGACCACCTTGCGGGCAACCGGAGGTAACGTCTATAGGTGAGGATTTCGCGTCATTGACTTTGACGATTTGGGTACGTTGGGTGAGGAAACTCCGTAACCAGGAGTTTCCTCACCCAACGTATTAATAAAAATTAATAAAAATAAATTTCTATGAACATTAATCTATAATCATGAAAAGTGTGTGTCTTACAATTTAACATCTTGCGATTTGACAAAAAATACTATTTTTCTAGGATTTCTCAAGTCACCAGTAGTTTAAGAGATTGAAAATGGATATTTGAGCACAACGAAAAAACACCGCTTACATAACAAAAACTTGTAATATTAGCCAAAAGTTTGATTTCATGACGGGCAGGCCAATCATGGGGCTTTTATGTCCAAAACTTGTTTCAACAACATTAATTATTTTTGTAAATATTCATCCATGAAATACATAAGACCCATGGACTTCTGGAGTAAAGGGAATTTTCATTTTTACCTCGGCAGTATAAATAAGATATATTCTATTCTAGATATTAATTTTAAAAGGTAAGAGGAGTTTATTACATGTTTTGATTATATTAGAAATACTTACGAAGTTCTTCGTGTTGAAATGTAAATTGTTTCAATGGTTGGAAGTTATGTTTGTTTATATTTAATAACGTAACGTATCCACAGTTATGTACTAAATCTATTTCTTCTCCTAATTTGCCAACTATAGGATGATCTGAAAAAAGATGTGACAGTAGGTATGTGACAGAACTAGAACCAGTGACAGAAATAGAGTTAGATAAAATAATAACTTCCATGCGTGGAGAGTCAGCCGCAGGACATGATAACATACACATGAAAGCTTAAAAAAAATTAAATCACTTATACTTAAACCTCGAGCACATATTTTTAATCTGTGCCTAGAACAAGGGACATTTCCTGAAAATTTCAAAATTTCTATTATCAGACCAATATTTAAAAAAGGGGACCATCAGAGCATAGAGAATTACAGACCTATCTCACTAACTACCGCTTTCAGTAAAATATTAGAACGGGTGATTAAAACCAGACTCTGTATTTTTTTTAGAAAAAAATAATATTCTGGACAGGAGACAATATGGATTCCGAGAGGGCAAAAATACTAATGATGCAGTTGTAGATGTCTGAGAATTTGCTTATGAGGCTATGGATGAGGGTGATATGGCCGCCATTGTGATGATGGACCTGTCCAAGGCATTTGATACCGTGCATCATACTGTCCTTTTAGAAACCCTAAGAAGTATAGGAATAGAGGGACGTTCCCTGAGTTTATTTAAAAGCTACCTTACACACAGATATCAAAGGGTTAAAATTAACAAAATACAAGGTAAAACGCAAAAAACAGAAAGGTAAAATTACATCCCAAGCAACTCTACTATCACAAAACAAGGTGCCTGGTTCTCCAGGTACCTTAGTGTGATAGTATAAGTGCATACTCATATTATTTTATTTTATTAATTTTAAGTACTTTGTTATTTATTATGTTATTGTTATCCTAAACATTGCAATGAAATTATGTACAAATAAAGCACAATTCTTGTTAAAAAAAAAAAAATTTACATAGTCAGTACAACTTTTCGCTTAGCTAATGAAAACAATGAAACTGGCATGAACATCACATGACTACCTATTACAACTTACAAGTGCTACTCATGATGTATCTTAATATATAAATGTCAAAGACACTCACTGACCACTGACCACTGACTGATCATCGCTCTACAGCCCAAACCGTAAGTCCTAGGAAGCTGAAATTTGGTAGGTAGCTTTGTCTTATAGTCTAGATGTGCAATAAGACGGGATTTTTCGAAACTCCCACTACAACACCTGCCATTGGCGAAAAAGGATTTTTTGCTTTCACGGCCATGCCTCGGCCCGCAAAGCGGGCGACAGCCCGCTAGTTTCATATATCAAAAAGAAATTATCATCTATTAAATCTATCTGGTCATAATTTGCATACAACAATTTAAAACATGGGAGTTGATAAAACGAATAATACAAATGGATTTAAACTTTAAAACACATTAAATTGGATAAAGCTTTTTCTTCTTTCAAATACTACTAATTAATTATTGATTGTTTTGTGCTACTTTTTTCTCCTCAGCTATTATGATGGGTATTCAAAATAATAAAATTATACTTACTTTCGTGTTTATTTGGAAATGGTATCATTTTAATTTCTGGGTCATCTTTCCAACCATATGTCTGAAAAATAAACAAAGCAACAGGTAGGTGTTTATTTCTATCGTATTATTTAAGAACTATAATAAAGAGATAAACTATTACAGTAAAATAAAACGCGTCCAATATTTTAGATGTTAAAATGGTTCAAGAGAGAGACACACATTCCCACACTTAATGGACACTCAGTGAGTGAATAAATCCACACAACATCTTCATACGATCCTCAACCAATCACCTTGTTCTATTAATACTTGTCTCAAATTGTTCCTTAACCAAACTCTTCAGATATTACCTCTAGAAATATGAAATATCTACTCTAAACCTCATAAAATAAGATAAAAGAAAGCCAAAATATTTTACTTGACTTTTTTAACTAAACATTTGAAGATAAATACTTTAGTTGCGCCAAAAACCATTCAGCAAAATAGAGAAAGTATTAAATAGAAACTGTTACACAAACCTGAACAAGAATAGGGGCATATAAAAGGGTATCGTTGATGGTAAATAAACAATCATGAATAGGAACAACCATTGGTTCATGTCCCCAGGTAGTGATGAGAAGTTTACAACTGTTCTGTAGTATTTGAGGGAGACGTCTTACTCTGGTCCCTGTTGAAGAATAATTAGAAGGTAGAATTAATTTATGTTACTTCAGTGAGTATGTGGGTATTTTATGATAGTGACATAAGACGAAAATAAAACTATAAAAACAATGTGTAAAAAACTATTTAGTCATCTCAAGCCAGCTCTGTGAGGTAGCTTTGCCGTATAACCTAATAATTGCGTGTCCCTGAGAAAGGCACAGGTACAGATATCACGGTGGTGAGAGGATTATATGGACGCTCAGATCCAATATCTAGGCTCTTTTCATGTACATTGATTCTATTTGGCTTCAACGTCCAAATTTGAGATAGTCAGGACGTAACCTGTCAATAGGTAATGAAAGTTGAGAATTTTTCTCTCGTTACATCAACAGATTAACTTCAACCTAGTCTTATCAAGATTTGCTTGTATTATGTTAACACTAGAATTAACTGATCTATACTAATATACATTGCCATACCTTTGCTGTTTATGCTATTTATTACCTTTAACAAACAACACAGATGGAGGGCCTATACCAGTGATATAGTATAGAAATAATTTGAACCAGAAGGTGTTGATTTCAGAATGAGCTGGTCCCAAATGAGGAGGATTAATACTGATTATAGGCGTCATTTCTTTGCAAAGTGGAGCCATGGATACAAGTAATCTGGAAGTCAATATGAATTGAATGTTATTTGGAGAAAAAAAATTAGGGGAACAGAGAATATCCTAGCTCTGAATCAACTTTTGGTGAACTAATAGGTTCTTCTCATCTTAGTAGAAGTTTCGCTTTTTGGGAAGTTCAATTACTATAGTAAAAGGAAGTTTACATACTTTACGTGGTACAGCATATACAGGGTCTTCATAAAGTCTCACCCAGGCCTAGGTTTCTCGAAAACGACTCAAAATATCAAAAAACGCAAAAACCCGTATTCCTTTATATTTAGGGGGATTGATTTTCAGCCAAATTTTTTTTTGCCTACACGGCCCCAGTCAGGCTGGGCATGGACCAACTTTAAAATCTTAAATAGAATGGTATGTCTTGTGGCATATTGTTTTAAAGGTCTTATTGAGAGAAGTTCATTACAATAAATTTCAGTGTGCTACGACTTACCGTTCTCGAGATACAGGGTCGGACGTCCTGCGTAATATCCCTATATTTTGACCTATAACTCGTTAACCGTAAATTATGGAGAAAATTTTTCTTGATAATAATAACTTCTTATAGCAAGAACTTTCGAACAAGTTAAAATTTGATTTGTTTTTTTCGTTAAATTTTTTTCGACTGTTCGTCCGGCTGGCTGACGAAACCGACCAGAAACTAACATCAACAGAGTATGTCGAGTTATAACTTGTTCGAAAAGCCTCATCATAAGGAGTTATTATAAACTAGAAAAAATTTCTCCATAATTTACGGTTATCGAGTTATAGGTCAAAATATATGGATATTACGCAGGACGTTCGACCCTGTATCTCGAGAACGGTAAGTCGTAGCACACTGAAATTTATTGCAATGAACTTCTCTCAATAAGACCTTTAAAACAATATGCCACAAGACATACCATTCTATTTAAGATTTTAAAGTTGGTCCATGCCCAGCCTGACTGGGGCCGTGTAGGCAAAAAAAAATTTGGCTGAAAATCAATCCCCCTAAATATAAAGCAATACGGGTTTTTGCGTTTTTTGATATTCTGAGTCGTTTTCGAGAAACCTAGGCCTGGGTGAGACTTTATGAAGACCCTGTTTGAATACTGATTTTTTAAAGAAATACTTGAAGCTATTTTTAAATTACAATTATAACTTTGAATCATAATCGTCAGAGAATATTCTAAAGATGCATGTAAATTATCATAATCACGAGAAAAGTATTTTTTAAAGTACTTACGAATAATTTTTATTCAATAATCTTGATGCTGTTTGTTTATCTAGGGATTCCAAGCTCTCACATCGAACCAAGTCTAACGGACTGTAATTGTTTTCATGAAATCTCAAGGCAAGAATAGTTTCACGTAGTATTAGAGCATGTTCGAAGTATCGTTTAGCTTCACCTTCAGTATCATCCCCTACTGTGGAAACTTTTTCCAACTCAATGAGGAAGCTTTCCAAACTTTCATCAGATAGTTTCCCAACTTCAAACATAGTTACAGCATGACTTCTCAAACCCTGAAAGAGACAACATAAAATTATGAACTTATGTAATTTTGATTATTTTTATTTTTTATATAAATAGTGAAGCGAATATAACCACGTAGAGGTTCTAAGGAACAATTGTACAACGGTAAGTGTTATTCCGTTCAGTGGACCTCAACTCATAGCGAATACTCATACTCTCATCTCTCATACAACTTATAGGGTAGGCAAAAAATCTAAACAGTTTTTTTTTTTTTAATTTCAGCTTAAAGTACGACTAGTACGAGTTAGAAAATGGGCACTTTTAATTTCAACAATATTATACACATTTCCTGAATGTTTCATGCTTCGGTAAGTACAAATCTAGAGGCCTTTCTCTCTGTGCGAGGTTCTGTATGTTGCTTGTACAGTCAGATCTATATAGGTCAAGGTAAATGTATACAATTAGCGGATATTGTATAGAATTACCAAAATCTCTGGTAAATGTATTGAAATAGTTATTCTCAATTCCACATATTTACCGGTAATTTTATAGGATCGGAAATAATCAGTGATAAAAATGCATTTCAAGCCAGCAGCGTAAGAGCTGCCAATGCATTATTCATATAAAAAAATAGATTTCCTTTTTTATAGTAATCTGATGTAGTTATTATATCCACTGAGTTAAGAAGGAATTGTTTTTCCATACGGTACCAGATTCAAGCAACATTAAAAAAACAAACTCTAAGTAGTAGGCTATTATTTAGTCTAGTTCATTAGAAAATGGTTTAACACTTACTGGTGATAAATTACCCATCATTAGAAAAGCTGTCAATGTAGAATCAAACAAGAAAGCCATTCTTTTTCCTTTAGATGGAGAGACTGTTAGAGGGCCACAATATTCATTGTTGGGGGTTGATGCAGGTAACGTATTTGATGTTGTATTGGATGGAATGTTACCAAAGTCTAATGAAAATGGTGATGTACTGGAAATATTTGAAGTGGAGATGGTATCTCTAGAAGAAAAGTAAATTTATATAAAATTAGTAAGTCCCCAGTAATAGCTTATGATCTGTCAGAGCGTTGTGTTTACCTGTCTTGGAAAAGGTTTACAAACATAGATATACCTAACCTCAGAGATTTTTTTTTAAATTGACAGTGAACCAAGCTATAAAATACATTGAACTTATTGTATCCAGGCAAAAAATTGGACACCTCTATCCGTAACATAAAAAAAAAAACATGTTACATATGGACACCTCTATCCGTAAAAATGTAAATTCCAGCAATGCTTGAATCCACTATATGAAGATTTACGCTATAGTTTATGGAGGGGTTTCAAATGATACAGTGATTTTATGAAGCAAAAAGAACTTTTCGAGCTATGTTTAGATATGTCAAACAAGTTTCATATAAACTTCTTTTTTCAAAACTTGTTAACTATTTTTGCACAGGCAAATCTAGCTTGTTTTTATTCAAAAAAATTATTGCAGGGTGTTTTTTTTTGTCCCGCTCAAACAAAATAATTCCAATATCAACAAGCTCCTGAAAAGATGTACTTCTATGAGAGTACACCACTTTAAATGAGGTGCTAGGGATTTCAGTTATTTCATTTTATGAACTAATCAGAAGGTAATTCTAGGTATAATATCTAGTTTCCTAAATATGTCACTACTTACTAATATAGTGTGTGTGTGTGTGTGTGTGTGTGTGTGTATTTATGATACACAGGGTGTCCATAAAGTCCCAAACCACCCCCCGTATCTCAAGAACGGCTGAAAATATAGAGAAACCCAAAAAAACGTATTCCCTAATTTTTTGGAGGATTAAGTTTCAGTAAGAAAAAAAATCCCTACACTGCTCCAGTCAAGCTGGGCAGGGCGCGGACCAACTTTAAAATCTTAATTGAAATGGCATATTGTTTTAGAGGTCTCATTGAAAGAAATTCAATGCAACAAATTTCAGTGAGCTACGACATACCGTTTTCGAGATACAGGGTCGGCCGTCCAGGCTAATATCCCTAAGTTCTGACCTATAAATCGTTAACCGTAAGTTTCAGAAGGATAAACTTTCTTGATGTTAATTCCTTTTATCGAGACTTTTCGAACAAGGTATAACTCGACCTATTCTGTTGATGTTAGTTTCTGGTCGGTTTTGAAAGACAGTCGGCAAATTTTTAACTGAAAAACTCATCGAGTTACACTTTGTTGGAAAGGTCTCGATGAAGGAGTTTACATCAAAAAAGTTTATCCTTCTTGAACTTACGGTGAGTTATAGATCACATAGGGATATTAGCCAGGACGGCCGACCTCGAGAACGGTATGTCATATCTCACTGAAACTTGTTGCAATAAACTTCTCTGAATGCCTTTAAAACAATATGCCACACGACGCACCATTCTATTTAAGATTTTAAAGTTGGTCCGTGCTCAGCCTGACTGGGGCAGTGTAGGCAGGTGGGAGGGGGGTTGGTTTTCTTCTTTCTTTATTTGGTTTTAACGTCGCTTTCAACTGCATGGTGATATCACAACGGAGGTGTTACCCTCCATTCGCAGTAAACGAACAAACCTGCTACCCACATTAATCTCACCCATCCTGGGTTGGGCCGGAATGAAAACATCACGAAGTCTTCACCTCGCTGGACGTTGCTTACTTTGGTTTAACAGTGGCTCGGGTTTCCCATGAGGAATGCAGGTCAGTGGGTTCAGGTACTTTTTTGATAGCGAAGCCAAGTCTACAGTACAGAGATACGACATTCTTCACTAACTGAAGATCTATTTGAAGGACGGAGGCGAGCTGAAAGAACGATATCAAACAATTAGAGTATGGACTTAAGAACCATCAAATAATAATAACCACATTTATTTAGAAAATTAATCATTCAAATTTAATTTTCAGTCTCATATAACCAAAATTATAGTAAAGGACTTAAGTAGTAAATACCCTTAAAAATACTTTCTCACAATGCAATGAGTGGAACCCGTAACATTCAAGTACAGATCCGCAAAAAATCTACTCCACCGGTAATAAAACTCGGAATACCTTCATACAAGCCGAGAGCGCTACCCTTTCGGCCAGGCTGAATACTAATGATAGTGATGATGATCTATTTCTACATCATCTAAAATAAACGTAAAGCATCAATATTTTCAAATGCAACATAAATTTTATTGAAAGATCCAAAATTGACGGGCACTTACCTCTTTTACAGATGTTCTCTCATCAATTGAGACAAATATTTTATAAAGTAAATTTTCTATGTAGTCCCCTAGAACTCTATTCATAACAAATCCTTCAAGTGGTGGCAGCACAACGTGATCGTCCTCATGGATTGGAACTTTCAGATAGATAAGGCCTTTCCTGAAAAACATGAGGAGTTTAAGAGCCATTGGTTGAGTTCACTATCTTGATTCTTAATTTGTTTAATGAAACAAGAAGAGAAGGTGATTTTATTTTTTCTGTGAGTGGTTTTATTTTAACAACTCCATGTGTTAAAAATAAATTATTGATAGTTGATAGTACTTTTAACTCTCATAAACCCAGAAGTATTCTTGCTACTATTACTTAGTAGTCTCAAAAATTATTTAATAACATTAGAAAAAACACTGCCAATTATGGACACAATACTTCCTCGTGATTGCTTCACATTGTAAACACGTGCCAATTTTGAGATTTTATAGAAAATCACTTGTATCTCCAAAAAGGCTCAACCGATTTTCTTCAAATTTGGTAGAATATCGTTTTTTCTACATTCTAAATTCTACAAAAAATTCTGTATCGGCAAGTCGTGGTCCTTATTTTTTTACTTTTTTGTCCAAAATTTCGGATTTTCTTAAATATCAGAGTCAAATTATAATTAATTTAAAAATAAATATAAATAACCTATGTAAAACAATAATATGCATATTCTTACAAAATTTTATAGAAATCGGGTGTACCGTTCACGAGATATAAGCGTTTAAGTAAAAAGTTAGTGGTCAGGCGCATGGTCTCTTTCACCCAGAACCGCTGATATGAATTCGATGAATTTAAAATGGGACCATCTAAAGAATGTCTCCTAGATGTGTGCAAAATTTCATCAAAATCGGTTGAGCAGTTTCCGAGATTTGCGCGTTACAAGGAATCGTTTTAACAGACCGACGGACCGACAGACGGACACAAAACCAAATTTACTCAGTAGGTTATGAAACGTCCAGAAATATGAAAAAAATTGAAATCGGAGCAAAAAAATATTTTTTTTTTACAAAAACGAACACAATACTTCCGATTTCTAATATTAGAAATTTCTCGGAAGTAAAATCAACAGGTTGGATTTAAACTCACAAATTCCCACACATAACTTTTTGAGATATGTAAAAAGCTCCTACAAATTTCCATTTTTTTAACTTTCACATCCAGAAGCAATCATGGAAAAAAACTTTAGTGCAGGCAGTAAAATAATTGCTACTGAAGGAGATTATTTGGTTTCTCCAATTTTCTATCCAAAGTGTACATACGGTTACATTAACAGTATAACCACCTCTGATGTAAATTTTCACGTGCAGTATGGAAAAAATTTCGCAACCATTTAGTACTCGAACAAGTGAATAAAACCATTGTTTCTGAAGTTGCACAAATAAAAGGATATACAAAAATATATTGAACCTATTTAATTGAGCGCGCGATTAGCTCAGTGGTTAAGCACTCGCTTGCCATGCGGAAGGTCCCGGGTTCGATCCCCAGTAGAATTTTTTTATTCTTAATTGGGTTACAATTATTTGTAAGGGATACCTTCCGGTGCGCTCGTGTTGACCCAGCACCTAAATGAGAAGTATTGTGTCACTTCTCGCCCATCAGAGGGGGGCATACTAAGGGATGGGCAAGCTACAACACAGACCACAAGCGTCTACAGTGGCTCCTGTTGCATGGCTACGAAAAAGAATGGCTGTGAAGCATTCATCTTTAAAAAAAAGGGAAAAAAATATCCAGACTGCAATAGAGTAAACTAGGATTTCTTTGAGAACAAATACCTACTTACTTATATAAACTGGAGAGGAGCTTGTAATCCAAATCACCAGCTTTTTGATTAGCTTTTAAATCAGTTTCACTATCAATTATGTGATCAATCAATGCTTTTTCATCTTCGGAAACAGTCTTCATATCTTCCTCTAAAATATCACATCGTTCAACATACCACCAAGGTTCAATGTTTATATCGACAGGACAAAGAGGCAGTAGAGATTTCATGTTTTTCCTTTTGAAAACATTTTTGGTTGATCTATATTTATTCATCAACTCGATATATTCATTGCGACCAATGCCTAATAAACGTAAACCTAGAATAAGATACATCAAAATAAAGTTTAGACATCCATTAAAACAATAATATTCACGGTGAAATAAAATGGACTAATAAAGAGAAAAAAATTCAGATAAAGATACAATTTTATATACATAAATAATAATGGTGCCTCTTGTAGGTAATGCATTAAGTTAAAACCCTAGGTATTGCAGGTCGTCTCCCAAGAATATTAATCTTCAGTCATGTACAAATTCATGACAATCTACAAAATCAATTTCAACTGTACTGATCCACTTAAAAATCAAATACTTGTCTTTTTTTTTAACTCTGTGTATCCTAACAGACAGACTAAAATTGACGTGATTTTTTTTTTTTTTTAAATTTACTTGACTTCTTGTTAGGATGAAACTAAAATAGTACAAAAACTCACACTGAACACCAAATATTTTAAAATATGAAAGAAGTTATGCTAATTGCAGTTTCTCGGGAAATAGTTTGGAATATTGAGAAAAAAAAGGTAGTATATCTACTCGTATAAAAAAGATAATATCTAAAGAGGGCTTTTCTAGAAAGTTCATATTTTGAGCAGTAAAATAATGGCCATAATTATCATATGGTTACACTGTCCAAAAACAATAAGAATGCACTGAATTAATTAACAATTTTTAACAAAGATTGAATTGAATTGAATTTATTTATTTAAAGTAAAAAACAAACAGTTGATTCCCTCACAATAAATGGGGATCAACATATTATTATATGTTACTCACTATAAGACAAGTACATGAGGTATAAATTTTAAGAAAGGTAAATAGTAAAATGTAAAAAGTATAATAAAAAAAAAATGCTTGACGGACATGTTCTGATGTACCTGCATAAGATGTTTGACAAGTACATGGGCAGTAATAATTGATTTAAAGTAAGTGTAGAAATAGGTTGGCCTTAATCAATTAACAATTTTTTAACTAGATTATTGAAAGTACTAGGGCCAAGATCAAAATTTGAATTTGAATTTGAATTTGAATTTATTTATTTAAAGTGAAAAACAAACAGTTGATTCCCTCACAATAAATGGGGATCAACCTATTATATGCTACTCACTATAAGACAAGTATAGATATAAACATGAGGTATAAAATTTAAGAAAGGTAAAAATGTAAAAAGTATAATAAAAAAATAAATGCTTGACAGACATGTACTGATGTACCTGCATAAGATGTTTGACAAGTACATGGGCAGTAATAATTGATTTAGAGTAAGTATTAACAAATTAATTTCTTAATCAATTAACAAATTTTTAACTAGATTATTAAAAGTACTAGGGCCAAGAGAAAATTCCAGATCAGGATATATATTGCAGGTTGACATGATTCTACTCAATGGTATAAGTTTGTTGTTTGCATCTGAGGGTAATTTAAAGTGTCTGAAGTGTCTAGAGTTTAACCTAGGTACATTGAAATGAACATTGTCCAACAGATATTGGCAGCAGATTAAATTATTCAGTAACCAGTTACAATGGTTAGAGGTTTCAATGGTCCTTCATCTTATCCATCAGTAACAATGCACAGTTGATTTTTCAGTACTTACAATCGGCTGCTGTAAAGTTGGGCAATGAATCATAACTCTTTTCTTTTTCCATAATACTTTCAAGAATGGAGTGATAATATTGGAATGGTGTTATATCCAAGCCCTTGACAATAATGTCAGATAAATGATATGGATAGAGCATCAAGTGTTCTTTACTGTACTTGATCAGTTCTTCATGGTACTTCCTATCACTTAATCTGATACTTTTGTCCTTGATAGACTGAACTGCAAAAGAAACAAAACATAGATTGCCTTCATATGAGGTATACACATTATTATGAAACAAAACTAGTTTCATGACTGGCAATATGAACAACTTTTAGTCATATTTTTTAATATCTATGTATATAATTTGATTTAATATATATATATATTTTTTAAAAATCTTCATATTATAAATATTAATACATACTTTTTTTAAATATTAATTTTAATACAAAATTTCACATTTCTATCAGCTCTCAGTAAGGAGACCTCTTCTTGAATATCAGAAAATGGGTCTACAAGGGGCCCAATCAAGTTCAACCTCTATTTCTTGCTTGGTTCAGACAAGATACTGAAATTTCAGTTCTCTATTTTAAACATTTCAAGAGTGATAACTTGGGATGGCAATCTAGCACCCACAAAATTGCCCTTGTGGTTTAATCTTTAAAATAATTAACTAACATTTTCTCCCTTACCAAATTGCATTTTGTAGATTGCCCTTATATTAATGATAATTTTATTCAAATTGTAGTACATAGTCTCTGTTCCAAAATTAACCAAAAAGTAATTATTTTCCCAAGTTCTCCTCATTTCGAAAATTCTATCTCTTTAACCCTTTCACTGAATTTGTCCTTGCTCAGGGACATCAATTGATTTTGCAAATACTAGTGCTGCATTCTATGATTTTGTTTCTGTACTTTTTGGAATTGTTTCTTTGTTCTCTTATCTCTCGATTTTTTTCAGTAAAAACTGTTTAGTCTATAGTTTGAACTTCTGTTTGTAAACAAAAGATTTTTCAATTTTGAAGATTTGAAAATTTAGAAAAATTGACTGTTTTGAAAGTTTAATTTGAGGTCGAAAATAGTGCAAAGGCTGGCTTTAGAAGTTCATTTGGGTAAGTAAAAGAGTTATATTTCACGTAATTACATTGCTTTTTTAGGGGAAAAAAATTACAAGTCCGTAAATTGACTGTAAAGTTGGGTGTCCCTCAGCAGGGACTAATACACTGGGAGGATTTTTCTGGTACAGATGAGTTTATTTATTTTTTCTACTAAATAGCTGTACTTAGGGTAGTAAATTCAAGGAAACAGTAAAGTGAGTACATATTTATTGTATTTGGGTCGGCATTTGTTCCATGAATCCTTTCTTTCCATACCTCATCCACACACACCCACACCCACACACCCCCCCCCCACACACACACACACACCCCCACACACACAAACACACCCCCCCCACACACACCCCCCCCCCACACACACACACAACCCCCCCCCCACACACACACATCCCCCCACACACACACACCCACCCCCCCCCACACACAAACACACACATATTTTCTATTTTTTTTAGTTAAAAAAATTAAGTAAAACAAAAAAAGCCAAGTTTTTTCTATCTTCAAATTATTTTGATGTTTATTTGTTTTATAAACCAAGTGTTGTGTGTAATTAATTATAAGTTTTTCCTGATAACTTATAAATTTCATTTTTTTTTCTCTGCACTGCATTTGTCCTTTCTCAGGGACATCTCATATCTTGGTGTTCGAACCACTTTTCAGAATTTTTTTTTTGGTAACATCATCTATGGACTCCAACAAACTCAAAAAAACATGGTTCATATTTTTTTTCCAACTAATTCATGGATGTACAGTGAAAGGGTTAAGAGTTGCCATCTCTACATGATCTTTAAAAGTTGCCATCCCTACTTGAGCTGTGACAGATGGCACATGAAAATCATAAAAATACCCTTTAGTGAAAGATAATAAGGCAAGGTTAGTATTCTACAAAAAGGGGTTTTTTTTTAATTTGGAGAAATACTAAAGATCAAGTATTTAGAAGAATTGTTAATTTTTGCATTTTTCTCACTGATAAATCTCTTGTTTGAATAAAATCAAAATAACATGAAAAAGCTCCATTATCAGGGGAAAAATATTGTAATAAAACATAATATGTTACCTAAGTTTCCTTTGAATTCCAATTGATTACTGATGCTGTAGGAAAGAATTAGTTTTTCATATTCTTTTCGTGAGAGTTCTGAATATTGGATCTGAAAGAAATAAATATTATATAAAGAAACTTTTGTATTGTCAGTGTTTTGCAGGGGTGTTATTTTAAAATTTATGATATATCTGTTATAACTTGAGTCCATATTATCTGGTGAATTCATTGCAAAAGCATGAAAACCAAATAAAATTCAAAATTGGGTAACTATCTCTTCAGGATTTTAATACTGACATTTTGGCTATTTTGATATACAACCTGAATTTTACTATGTATAACAACATGACCAGTCATAATAAATTGACATGTTATCTTTTGTAAAAGCAAATGCATGTAAAAACTAACATTTCTCAAAACAGCTTGGAGACTGTTTTTTTTTTTTTTTTTTTTGCAAACAGAGATACTTTTTCAACCAATCAGATACAAGAAACATGTTAGTAATGTTACTTTTCAAAACACATAATAAAATATATCTTATAATGGCCCCAACCTTGATGCTAATTGAAAGATAGCAATTTAGCTTTTTACATCCAAGAGACAATATTATTATCTTGAAACTCTGCCACTGGTTGGTGCTAACTTCAAAAAGGTTCTTAATCAAATTGATCTGTCTATAGATGGAACAAAAATTGATAATGTGTGAATGTATTTGACACACAAAAAATATTTTCTCCTTTCTATTTTTAATTCCATGATTTCAAGCTCTATTTCTGCTACTATTACATATACCCTACTCTATGACTATGACTATCAGTGGGAGGTACTCACATCTTGTTTTGGTATCTCATCATAAGGAATGTTCTTCTGGATAAACTTTTCGACAGTATTATTCATTTTCATTTTGAAACTACTGCTATTCAATTGGAAAGGGTCAGGTGTGTAATATGACACAAAATGAGAAAATTTGACAAGATGGGAATAGATCAACTACACTGTGGAATGTATAACTTTTCGAGTACATTTGAATGCTTGAGCACTAATTTTTTGTGATCGTTTTTTGCTGTCCATTGTAACATTCAAAATGATCAGGACATAAAACATCAAAATACCATCGACACTTCAATTTTTTAGAATTTAAATAAGCTTAATAAAACATTTCAAAACTATTCAAAAGTCGAAAATTTAAAACTTCGTGCTCAATTTTCTTATCACTTCCTTTCACTTTTCAACAGATCAATATGATTTCAACAGATATATTTTGCTGTTTTGTAATTTACAGCGTTGTCAAACGAACAAACATTATTCTTTGTACAGTAGAACTAGTGTTTTTGTTTTTCTAGTGTTTATTTTCGGTGAATAATACAGTCGAACCTGGCTATTTAGAACCCAAGGGACAGAGCAATAAGTCTATTATAAAGAGGTTTATATAATTATAATACTATACTCAGTTCTCTATTACACATAATCGGTTGACGCAGGGGGACCCGAGCTTTTATCTATTATAATAGAGTTTTCTATTATAAGCTTTGTGTTCATTCTTCTTATTCTTTCACTTTTCCCAAATCTAATAAGGGTCGGCATTGTTCAACCTCAGGGTTGAGGTTGGTTGGCTGTGGCACATTTTTATGGCTAGATACCCTTCCTAACGCCAACGATTCTATTTGATTTAACGTCCTGATTAGAACGGGGGTTTTACCCTCCATTCGCTGGGAATCGTACCAGCTACCCACATAAACCTCACCCAGCCTGGGTAGGGCCGGAAATGCCAGCCTCACGTGTTCGGAGGGAACAAAATTTTCTGTGCTCATTAGATTTACTATTACTATGAGACGTTTCCTCTTGAAGATGTTAAGCACCCCCGAAAGGGTGTTACACCAAGAGCGGATCTATGATCAATTCTCTTGGTGTTGCTCTGTTCACAATGTTGAGAGGATATTGTTTGGTAAACTTGATTGTCCACCGTATTCTCTCCCGTGACCATTCTCCTTGTAGGTCCCATCTTTTGGGGTTTGGAATGGTTCCAACCGGGCACTTTTGCACATTGTAAACTGAACTCACAGGAATCTTCTCTATGAGACTTTCGACCTGTGAGGGCTGATTGCAGATGCTTCCCTCTGGGCGATGGGATTGCTCACCACTACGCCATTATTATTTTTTAGTGTGTAGGAAGAGTTTTTCGTATTTGCAGAAGGAAAGTTAGGTGGTAGAAAATGCTTTAAGCATTAACCTCACCTGGTGGTTACCTTCCAGTACATTACATTACATAATGTAATGTAATGTACCTTCCACTAAAGAGTATTATTATTAATAATAATAAGTAGATATCATCAATATCATATCATAAGGCACCAGAAACACCACCAACAATAATGGTCCAGAGTTTCCACTGCACTGATCGATTCTCTAGTCATATCGCGCGCTTCGCGTCGGTTGAACCATACCTGGCACAGGCCAGTTTAGAACATTAACCTCTGCCTCTGCCGTGCGTTAGCGTGGCGGACACTCGAACATCTTTGGTTACTGAAAACAATCATCGAGCATTTTCGAGCGTTTCATTGCTTTCCTATTCTAAAGGATTAGTAAAGTAATAATAATAATAGCCTTATTTATACTACTCAATTAGGACTAATGAGAGTCCCATTGTACCAGTAGTAAGACCAAAACGTATTATTATGTGGTCAAAATATGAAATGAGAAAATAAAGTGTTATGCCCCCGCTAGGTTTTGATTTCGGGACCATGGATTACCAGACTGACGCCTTGACCACTGAGCTACAGGGACAGAACACCGGGACCCGGGATAGTCAACACAAGTGTTCCTGGAGTTTTTCTATGAAAGCTTCTGTAACTTGGACCGACCTCACTTTAATATCTCAATTTATTTTATTTATTTACACTGTATTTTTTATATATATAAAATAATCAACAATTGATAAAACGAAGAAGGAGGCGGATACTCGAAAAAATTAGCAAGAAAATAATAATATTAAATAAGATTTGTCATACTTTCTTGTCAGTGCTTAAAAGGTAAATTTTAAATTTAAAAATCCTCCTATTTTCTCCGGGAAATGACATTACAGCATCTCTAATTAATTAAAGAATCTTGCTAATCCAGTCAGCGTCTCACCAGCCTATGCAATAATTTTTACTCGTCTGTTTGAGTATTAATCTGTCACGTCATAAATAATGACACACTGATGGGAAAACACTGACATATACAGAAGTTTGTTACGAGTAAATGTGAGGGTTCAGTAGAAAATAACATCTTAGGGCTGACTTATAAAACAGGATTAGGAATCGAACCAGTGACCTCCGGTTACGAGCCCACCGTCTCATCCATCAATTTGTTGTTGTTGTTATTTTCAATTTCGTTACTGAGGTCGGTTGGCTAGAAAACTAAAATCGTTTACTAGCAGACACGCTCGTAAATTGCGGCTACAAATTTCGACCTTCCATATTTCGTAGTCACGGTGGCCGAGTGAGTTATCGCGTTAGGCATTGCACGCATGGTGACCTGGGTTCGATCCCCGCAGCGGCAGGAATTTTTCTGCTCTGTACTTGGATGTTCGGGTCTACTCATACCTTATGAGGAAAAATGAGTAACTACTTTGATGTGAGCAGCGACCAGTGGCGAAATTAAGGGCAAAAATAAGGTGTTGAAATATCCAAGAAAAAGCAAAAAGACCTCTAATTCAGCACTATCCCCTAAAATTTTGATATAATAACACAATGAATCATATTATAAATTTATTTATTTTGCCTTTGATGTAAACTCATTGAAAATGACCTATTCCCCAGAGCTCTGACGGGATTTCGGTTCCATCTATAAATTTCGACCTCCCATTTTTTCGCTTTTGTTTACGTATTAATTGAAAATGATCAAGCTCAAAACTCCGACTTGCGGTCAGTTCCGCCCTAGAGCGGCTACAAAATTCGACTTTTTTCTTTTTTGATTTTGGTGTAACTCAGTAAAAAATTATTAATAAACTGAAAGTTCTAACGGAGTTCCCCCTTACAGCATGCCGCGAATATAAATTTCGACCTATCTTTTTTCCCCTGTGGTGTACCTCATCTATAAAATAAAATTATAAAAGGCATGGTCGTACCCATAAGTACAGCTATGCCTCCGATAGTTTTATTTTTAATTTAGACACGTTACGAAATTTAGCCTCCGTGGCGTAACGGTTGTGACTACTGCCCGTAGTCGAGAGATCCTGAGTTCGATTTCCGGTCGGAGCCGAATTTTCACACAATCATGAAATTCTGTTTTTTTCCGTACACTTGAGACTGGCGTAATGGTTCCGTGGCGTAATGGTTGTGACTACTGCCCGTAGTCCAGAGTTCCCGAGTTCAACTCACGGCTGGGGCAGACTTTTCGAAGAAAATTCTGTTCCATCAAAACACGTGAGGCTGGCATTTCCGGCTCTACCCAGGCTGGGTGAGGTTTATGTGGGTAGCTAGTACGATTCCCAGCGAATGGAGGGTCCTAATCAGGACGTTCTAAGCAGGTTAGGTCCTAATCAGGACGTTAAAAAAAATAGAATCGTTGGCGTTCGGAAGGGCATCCAGCCATAAAAATGTGCCACAACCAACCAACCTCAAATCAATGAGGTTGAACAATGCCGACCCGAAGTACATTTGGGAAAAGGCAAAGTATCCGACCTCAGTAGCTTCCGACCTCAGTAGCTTGATCGATAAGGCGGCGGACTTGTAACTTGGAGGTGGGTGATTCAAGTCCCGGTTTCAGCGAAGTTTTAGTAAAGCGAGTTTGAGTAGTTGTGATATCACGAAAGTGATTAACACAAATATGATAACTTTTAAAAGGCAAAGTGAAAGAAGAAGAAGTCAGCACGTTACGAAATACGAATAACAACAGGTATATACATATATTATATTAATGTAGCATGTATTTTATTTTGCATCGCGGAAGGGAAAAAATTTCAGCGTGGATATGAGTGCTGCTGACTTGCAGATAAAGCACCAGTGACCTTTGTAGATACTTATTGGAATGCCCGTTGTCTTTCTTGTCATTTTTGAAAACCACCATTCGTTTACCCCAGACACGAAGGTAGGTTTGCCACAGGAAAAGATCACTCTTTAAGATTCAGTCAGTGTCATAGCGAGTATTTCCTATTAAGGCTAGAAACAACTGAAATTGTAACATGTTCGCTACTCGTACTGGTAGCTGCTAAGAAAAAAAAACAAAACCCGTCTATCCGTACTTTGCTTTGAACTAGGTACAGCAGAAAAAAATCTAGTTGGATCATTTACCTTATTTATTGTTTTTCTAGACAAAATGTCGTCAGCCCCGCTATTCTTAGTATTTCTCATGTTAGTAGACGCTTGGACGCAGACCTTCCGTCTGAGATAATTCCCCAAAAAACATGTCTTGTTCCTTATAAAGCCAAGAAATTCGTGCTTCCTTACTCAGCATTATGACTTGTTCATCTTGCCCAGTAGTTCAGTGGTCGAGGCGTCTAATCCAGAGATCACGGGTTCGAAACCCAGCCGGGACATGACAAGATTGACAAGTTATGCTCCAATTCGGGATTTTGACCTCATAATAATACGTATTCGGCTGACTGCTGTATTAATGGAACTCATGAATCCTAATCGGGCACTTCAAATAATGCGATATGTATAATTATATTTGTATAAAAACTCGATGACTGATTTGTTCACAAAATATGGGTTCGGAGAAAGACTAACGTAGAGAAAGGAGAATCGAAAAAAACCTCGTTTCATAAAAGTTTGTAAATTTTCAATTTTCCACCCACGTCATTGAAATTTTTCTCAAGTACGAAATACAGATCATGGAAGTCGATACCTCTGTTGGAAGAACTGCGCGTTATCTGCATACACAGGCTTGTTCGGTCTTCATTCATTCTTACAACTTTCTATTATTGGTTACCTACCAAATATAGGCGACCAACGAGAAATACAAAACACACATAGTAGACCCGAGCCAGTATTGGATAGCTGGCTGTTTTTTCAGGGTTCCAACTGTGAAGCCGAAGGGTTTCAAAATGTTTTACTTCAGATTGTCACTATTGTGAGAAGGGTTTCAAAATGTTTTACTTCAGATTGTCACTATTGTGAGTGACAATCTGGGGGGGGGGGGGGGGGGGGGGGGGGGGGGGGACAGAACTCTTTTAAGACTCGTGGACGTCAAAACTCAGCAACTCGAATTGTCTGGGGCTCAAGACTCTAGGATATCTTTTTTTTTTTTGACAAATGGTCTCGACATATAATTTTATTATGAATGACCTGTCAGAAAAAAAGAATTTAAGAAAGGATTAGAAATTAGATGTCAAGGGGGAAAAGAATATATCTTCTATATTGTCACCACAGACGCAAAATTAACTTACAAAATGTTGGGTACCTATACATATTGCACTTACCTTGTAACGATCTTGAAACATGAGTAGTATGAGTTTGAGTACATACGTCTTATTGCTTTTTCAAACAAGATTAATTATTAAAACTAATAGGTACCTAATATTACATCCAACATGTTTGTACATATTTTTCACTATTGGTTGGAGATTTCAGTTTTCCTCGTGACCAGGATTCCGTTTTGGCGTTTAGAATAATCTTTGAGTCAATACATATTAGTGAGTGAATTTCGTCAACTATTTTTTTTTTTTTTTTACAAAGAACACATTCGGAGATTCCTGGAGAAAAATTGCAAACCTCTGCTGGCAAGAGTGGTTTGCAATGATATAATGAAGACGATAAAGTATATAGATTAGTAGTAGCTACACTGATGTTCACTCAGTGCAAGTACATAGTATCTATATTTTTTACGCTGCTCTCGTAGACGCTTCCTTCTTTCAAATTTATTCCTTTCTCAAAACTGGCCGTGCTATGAATTCGAGTATTGGCGACAGTAGTGACCAAGCCGCTCATAGCCCCGAGGTATGACCACTATATATTATCTACCCGCAGTAGCCGTGCGGTTTCGCGAACTATAACATGCATTGTTTTTGGACCGTTGATGTTGTGGTATAGGTAGTGTAAGTATAGTGCTTTATTTAGACTGTCAGCGCAAGACAGGTAGTCCCATAATGCCAACAGTTTAACAAAGCACCTCTTTATTTATTTCCAATTTATAATATAACTCTTATTATTTTGGTCATGCACTGGTGTGGTCGAGTGGTTTCAACGCTAGTTTGATGAGCCAGCTTACGTGGGGATATACCATCGTTTGGATCGAAGCAATGCATGAAATATTTCCTTAAAATTAAAAAAAAATGTATGTACAAGTATGTATGATTTTTATCTGTGGTGAAGCACAAGTATTCTTTACAATTTTTGTGGGTAGCGCAGCATTACTAAGAGCCTCCTTCACTTTTCGAATTACATAAATATTACATTAATTTCTATTTACTCTGGCAATGCCGCCACTGGTTGTTACTCATTCAAGTAACTACTCATTTTTCCTCACGAGGTATGAGTGGAGCCCGAACATCCAAGTACAGAGCAGAAAAATTCCTGCCCCGCTGGGAATCGAACCCATAGGTCATCATGCGTGTAATGTCTAGCGCGCTGACTCACTCAGCAACGGTGACCACAAATTAAAAAAAAAAAAAAATGACAGTATAAAAATTAGACCTAAACATCTGAAGCATTACTCTAACGTCTAAATAATGTAGTAATACCAAGGGTATAATCAAAAAAAAAAAAAAAAAAATCAACACGCTAAAATAGGATTTTGACTTTCTAATGATTGGATGTTTTTCATAATTGGCTATGAAATAAATAATCATCTTTTACAACTTGACAGTTTGGCTAACCCATTGATTTCCGATGCAATTATTACATTCTATATCAATAGAATCAATCGTTAGTGTTAAGAAGGGCATCCAGCCCTAAAAATGTGCCACAATCAACCAACCTCAACCATGAGGTTGAACAATGCCGACCCGAGGTAGTTTTGAGAAAAGGCAAAAGTGAAAGAAGAAGAAGAATCAATACATTCTATGTATCTAGGTACTTAATAAGTTTAGAATTATGAAAGCGAGGTGTTGCACCGGATATTCGCGACTCTACGCGCGTATTTTTTTTCTGTTTTTTTTTTTGATTTTTTTTTTTTTTGAATTAATATGACTTTAGTGTTTTATTAACCTAGGTACCTCAGTAGCTTGATCGATAAGGCGGCGAACTTGCAACCTGGAGGTCGGTGATTTGAGTCACGGTTTCAGCGTAGATTTAGTAAAGCACAAATTAATATGAAGAAAAAAAAATGTACCTCAGTAGCCCAACAGTAAAGTCCTCGGTCCTGTAACCTGGAGGTCGGAGGTTCGTGTACCGAATATCAGGAATATTCATAACTACGGGTTTTTGAATAAAGTGTCCCTCTATTTACATTAAGTATGATGTATGATGAAGTATGATCACATAATGACATTACTTAAACCATTCCTGGACCTAGGTAGGATTCTAGGATTGTGCAGTGTCAGTTAAAATAGAAAATGAGAAGTTGTAGGTACTGGATGTATAATTTTACTGTAGATAGAGTGTCGATGTAGAACTTGTAAATAGAGAAGTGCACTCGTAGACTGCAGACAATGCAGCAATTATCTACTTGAAACGTTTCAGTCGATAATCAATGTGGATCAAATGGTTCACGACTTGAATATTGGAGGCGATCAAACAAGAGCTTGTGTCAAACGCCATGAATAATTACGGGATTTTATTATTATTATTATCTGTTGTTATTGTTATTGTTATGTTTATTGTTTCTGTTCCTGTGCCATTTCCTCAGGAGGGATCTCGGTGTATGCATACGAATCAGTTGTGCCTTCCTGTTCATACTTGCCCAGGAAATAGACAGAAGTTCCTCAAACAGGACTTTCTTTTATCCGTTCGTAATAATTAAATTGAACATCAACTTTTATATCTACGAGAGCATACCTATATGATCTACAAGTATATCTATTAACCTCAGTAGATGCTCGATCGACAATCAGCAAATATAGAGAGAGAAAAATGACTCATCGCTTTTTTCTAATGCGCAGGATTAGTGGTAAGATACTCGCATGCCATGCAGAAGGTCCGGGTTCGAACAACAGAGCCGATAAAAAAGGTATTCAAGCCGATAAAAAAAGGTATGCACTGGGTGGGATTCGAACCAACGGACAAGACTGCACCAAAACAACGCCGACCCCAAGTAGGTTTTGAAAAAGGTAGTGTGAAAGAAAAAGAATATTTGAATAAACCAGTGCATGGGTGATACCATTATTGTTAGTTTTATACCTTTCGTCGGAAGTTATCTGTATACCTATTACCTATACTTACCGTGTTGGCAGAGCTCAGATTCCATAATTAAGTCATAATTTAAGAAGCAAGCGTAGTGTTTCTTTTCCGGGACGTGATATTGGCTTATTCGAATTTAAAGTCGGAACTTGAGGAGACTGTTTCCTTTTCATTGTTATACTTCATCGTAATATTTTACCGTTGAATTTAATCCCCTAAATTTACCTTCGTGTGCTACTGGCTGATGCCAAGAGTGTTTCTCTTATTACCATCAAGTACGTAAAAGCCAACTATCTAGAGTATCTAGACCTACAAATGAATATGCATTTCAGGTGACCTCGGTTCCAATCTCCGCGGAGTCGGATTTTTTTTACTTTGGATGTCGGGACCCTACACTCGTGAGGACAATTAGGATAGTTGGATGTCGGGACCCTACACTCGTGAGGACAATTAGGATAGTTGGATGTCGGGACCCTAGCCTCGTGAGGACAATTAGGATAGTTGGATGTCGGGACCCTAGACTCGTGAGGACAATTAGGATAGTTGGATGTCGGGAAACTAGACTAGACTCGTGAGGACAATTAGGATAGTTGGATGTCGGGAAACTAGACTAGACTCGTGAGGACAATCAGGATAGTTGGATGTCGGGTTCCTAGACTCGTGAGGACAATCAGGATAGTTGAATGTCGGGACCCTAGACTCGTGAGGACAATTAGGATAGTTGGATGTCGGGACCCTAGCCTCGTGAGGACAATCAGGATAGTTGGATGTCGGGACCCTAGCCTCGTGAGGACAATTAGGATAGTTGGATGTCGGGACCCTAGACTCGTGAGGACAATTAGGATAGTTGGATGTCGGGACCCTACACTCGTGAGGACAATTAGGATAGTTGGATGTCGGGACCCTACACTCGTGAGGACAATTAGGATAGTTGAAGAGTGGGCAACGACGGCCAGTGGTGGAGTTGCGAAATTGATATTGGAATATGATGGTTGGTTGGAGATATAGATACATCAGCATTTGTTCTCGTAATATCGATGCTACCCACTAAAAATTGTGACATAATAACACAAATAACTAGCTCTCTTTTTAACAACTTTTTGTTTAAAAAAAAAAAAACCAATAAAAAACTGGAGTAACCGAAAATCAAAGAAAAATAAACTGGTGTGACATCACACGACTTTCCTTATCACTCGAAAATAAGTGAAATTTCGCCACTGGTGACTCATCGGTAACAGCTAAAAATTAATGTCAAATTCGTAATCAACACCTCAAAATCATTAAGTTTGATATGTCAGAACCCCCATAAAAATTAATAATAAAAGAGTTAGTCCAAGCGGGACCGCCCCAAATAACGATAGACGCGCGAGATGTAGAAAGTATTTAATGGTTGATTATCATATTCTATTTGTTAAGTTTTTAATTTTTATTTAATAAATAAACGAATTTGTTCAGAGAAAATGCATGTTTCACGTTTCTATATCTCTTTTCAGTAAGGAAATATGAACATTCAAATCCAGTAAATCGGCCCTCAAGGGACTCTAGAGGTCTGATTGAGCTAAATTTTCTCGCCGTCGCCTGAATGGTCCGGACAACATAATATATCAAAATTTCAGCTCTACGCTTATATGATTTTTGTGACAGACGGTGTATTTAAACGGTCTTGTTAAGGTTTTTTCGTCATAAATGAACAAAACCCTAAAAATGATCGGAATAAACCCCTATTATTTTTTATTGTAAGAAAAAAATTCTCAATTATTTTTTGTATCTTTAACCAATCCAAAAGGAATTGCGGCCCTGCGCCGTTCGTGTGCTATATAATATACTAGCGGGCTGTCGCCCGCTTTGAGGGCCGAGGCATGGCCGTGAAAGCAAAAAATCCTTTTTCGCCAATGGCAGGTGTTGTAGTGGGAATTTCGAAAAATCCCGTCTTATTTATTGCACATCTAGACTATAAGACAAAGCTACCTACCAAATTTCAGCTTCCTAGGACTTACCAGTTCGGAGAAAACAGTGATGAATCAGTGAGTGAGTCAGTCAGTCAGTCAGTGAGTGAAACTCTCTTCTATAAGTATAGAAGACTAGCGGGCTGTCGCCCGCTTTGCGGGCCGAGGCATGGCCTTGAAAGCAAAAAATCCTTTTTCGCCAATGGCAGGTGTTGTAGTGGGAATCTCAAAAAATCCCGTCTTATTGCACATCTAGACTATAAGACAAAGCTACCTACCAAATTTCAGCTTCCTAGGACTTACCAGTCCGGAGAAACAGTGATGAATCAGTGAGTGAGTGAGTGAGTCAGTCAGTGAGTGAAACTCTCTTTTATAAGTATAGATATATGACATCATCACATTGCTGAACACTGATGATGACGTCATCGTATTGATGATGGAACACTGACGATGACGGCTGACGGCATCATAATATTGCTGACTGAACACTGATAATGATGAGTTAAGTGGCAGAGAATGCCTGAGGCATTAACTTCGGCCCGGATTACAAATAAAGTGTAAAAAAAATGAGGTCACCGCATTCCTGAATTTAAGCACAGATTTATTCACTGCATAGCGCTAATGCACTGTACCTAATTGATACATAACTGCCAGCCAAAAGTTGGGCATCAAGAGCCGTATTTTTCTTTCTAACCAAAGTTAACCAAACGGGAATAAAATGAATCAAACTGGAAGCAAGTCATTTTTCTTTTGGAAGAGGAAATTTTTCCTTTTTCCTGCTTCCAGTTTGGTTAACCAAAATGGGAGTAGAAAATTCTTGCTTCCAGTTCTCTTATAAGTACATTGTTTATCTTTAAAAGTACCAAAACGCATTTTTCTTTCACGAATGTGTTCAAGTTGACCTTGGTATAAAATGGAAATATTTGGAAATATCGAACCTGGATTTTTTTTTTCAAAAGAAAAATACCCCTAATGTAGCACCTGTTATGCACGAGAGACATGCTGATATCCAGACATTTGCATTTCTGTCAGCTGATCAGCTTCTTTTTTGACTGTGTTATGCCGTATTTTTCTTTTTAACCAAAGTTAACCAAACGGGAATAAAATGAACCAAACTGGAAGCAAGTCATTTTTCTTTTGGAGGAGGAAAAATTTCCTCTTCCAAAGTTAATCAAAATGGAAGTAGAAAATTCTTGCTTCCAGTTCTTTTATAGGTTAAGTCCATTGTTTATCTTTATTACTACCGAAACGCATATTTCTTTCACGAATGTGTTGAGGTTGACCTTGGAATAAAATAAAAATATTTGGAAGAAACCTGGAATTTTTTTTTTGGTTAGAAAGAAAAATACGACTTTGTGACATTGTTCTCTTATCTAATTGTATAGCCTCTAATTTGACTGTGCTATTGTAATGATCAGCTTATCCCATGTCTTCAGTTTAGCGTCTAATTTGACTGTGCTATTGTAATGATCAGCTTATCCCATGTCTTCAGTTTAGCGTCTAATTTGACTGTGCTATTGTAATGATCAGCTTATCCGATATCCTCAGGCCTTATTCTCTCATTTAACTGTTTAGCGTCTAATTTGACTGTGCTATTGTAATGATCAGCTTATCCGATATCCTCAGGCCTTATTCTCTCATTTAACTGTTTAGCGTCTAATTTGACTGTGCTATTGCAACATAATGAGGAGCTCGCATCCGTCATCTCACTCGAAGGGAGGTACTACGTTTACCATAAATGGCATACTTTACCATTTTTAGCAACACGAGTTCCTCCACATGAGAAGAGGTGGGGGATATATTTTTAATCTTCATACCTACTTCATAGTACTCGGATTCAGACGAACTCAAATCTCACCATCTCACATTCTAGCGCTAGAGAATACAGTATCATGTTCGTAACTCGACGAGAAATTTCAGTTTCGAGGCTCGAATAAATTTTAAATTAACCTGAAATAAATTGTTCGTACCCTGCCTATTTTAATAGTGTTTTATTTAATTTAATTAATTGATTCTGCTTCAACTTTAATTAAACCATTAATCTCTAGTGTTTTTTAATTTTATAATTCAGAAATAAATCCACCTTTCTCTCATAAGATAAAGTTTTGTTCCTCAATACACACAGGTCAAATTAGGAGCTAAGGCTGACTCGATTGAGCTCTATTCCACAACAAGTGAAGCATTATTCAATTATTTCTTTTCTAGTTGCAGCTGATCTTAAGAACCCTCTTCACTATGTTTGCCTTATCAGACAAGCTCATTTTAAAAGGTGTTTTTCATTTTTAGCTGTGAAATTTTTAGAAATTAACCATGAGAAACCTCTAACCAACTGTTTAATGACTTGTAGTGAATCTTGTCATGTTCTGATGATGTGCTCCTCTATGTGTGTTTGAGTGTCAAGTAATGGATACCCCTACAGGCGGGGTGAGGGATTCCCGCTTCAGTATGGGCTACAACATGTCAATATTAAACAATGAGACTTCTCCTGAAATCTATTCCAGTAGAGCATCAACATCCATAACATCAGGCTTGTCAAGGACTCTAATCAATAATAACAATAATAATTGTAGTTCTAATGTACAAAGGGGGCTGAAACGAAGTTCGGATATGTGTTACGAGCATGATGGTAGATCCAGTATGACAAGCTTAGCAGGGGACTGTGGATCCGACAATGTGGACGAAGGTTACTCGCCTAGTGCACAGAAGGGATCTCCGCCATCCAATGGCAAGAAGACAAAGGGAAGAGTGAAAATCAAAATGGAATACATAGATAATAAGCTTAGGAGATACACAACCTTTTCAAAGAGGAAAACAGGGATTATGAAGAAGGTAAGTCTTAGCTTTATTCTTTAAAACTTCCTTTTAATTTAGATTACCTACGTACAGATATGTAAGTTTGTATCTTGGATACCACACGATCTACCAAACTTTTTTCATTTATTTGAAAATTTTAGTTTAATAATGACATCATAAGTACTGCTGTTTCAAGGGACATACATATGAGTGCTATATGTGAACAGAGTAAAAGACCATACTGAAACAACTAAAAAAGCATGCACCTATAGAAAACTTTTGTTGGATTATAGGAACATTTGAAAGCCAAATGGACATTATCAGTGCCCATCATTATTATCAAAATCATAAAAACAATTCAATACCCATAGGTAAAAACATCTAGGAATAAGAAATGGAAAACATATCTTATGGGTCATGATCATAGAATAATCAGCCATTTTACATAGCTATGGAAATTACAACAATAACAAATTAATTCTTCTTATATAATTTTGCATGCTTTTGAAGGTAAATTTGCACAGTCAAAATGTCTGCCATATTGGACAGTTGTTATAAGTTTGTTCATGTGACAGATTAGGCCAGGATCTTTACTGAGTGCAACATTTTGTTGTGAAATGCTGCGCAACATTGCATTTACCGCTCTATCTGTGAAATCAAATGAGACTGAAAACTTAATGCTTTGCAATGCTGTGCCACATTCAGGACAAAGCTCCTCTGCCGAGAACCTCTGAAAATGTTGAATGCAACATTGAGTTGAAAACTTTTTTACATTTTTCACCTCAATGACCAAAACATAAAACAATGTTGCAATCAGTGGGATCCCTGCCTTAGTTGAAATATAATTTTTCACAATTTCTACTTTTGTAGTACCTGATGATGATAGTTATAGGTACCTACACTTGCTCAGTAGAATTGATAAGGTAGCAGACTCGTTACCTGGAGGTCTGTGGTTCAAGTCCCAAGTAAAGAAAAGAAAAATTATAATAATAATAGAAAATCTTATAAGGGCAAAGTTTTATAAGTAAATAGCTATTAAGCCCAGAACTTAAACATGTTTGAAGAGTTGTGACAGTTTTTAAAACATTTATTTGTCATTTAATTAAAATAATAATATTAAGACCTGTCTTGTCCTATTTATTTAAAACCAAATTTTGCTCAAGAGGTTATGAAATGTCCAGATTATGAAAAAAATTGAAATTGAAAAAAAAAATTTGTTTTTTTTTTTTTTTTTAACAGAAATTACAAAATCAAACACTTCTGATTTCTAATATTAGAAATTTTTGGAAGTAAAAATCATATTTTAAATGTTCATCAAGTGTACACTATTAATAAGTTAGGTCAATTTACATAGTATAACTTTAATCACCAATATTTATCCATTCAATTTAATGATTTAACCCCCCCCCCCCCTAATACATAGGTACTATTAAATAATTTGTAAATGACCAAAACAAGAGTAGTGTTTCTTCCCCTTCATTATTGTATATTTTCTTTGTAAGTCTAAAAGAAAGCATAAGTCCTATTGTTTTTTTCCAACTATATGGATATATTTTTATTTATTTTTAATAATTTAGGTACCTAGGTAGAAAGGCATTTTTCCTAAAGTTAGGGTTAGGTTGCCTGATTTGGGGATGTTACTTAAAATTAGTTTTAGAAATAAAACTATTTTAATGAAAATGACTTTCATCTTCATCAAGAAATGAAGAGTTTTGTTAATAATATTTTCTTCTTCATTAAGAAATGACTTTTGTAAATAATATATTTAGGTATTCAGTCATTGCACTTACAATGTTACATCAAATAAATAATTAAAACAAAAACTAAAAATGGAAAATAAAAAATGTACCTAGGTATCATCTGTTTCATAATTTGTGGAAATGACTTCTTTTTGGGAAGAATATTAAGATGAAATACAGGGTGAATCTAAATTAAGTGACAACAATTCTAGGGCTAATAAATTCATCCATTGAAATTGAAAATATTTAATAGTGATTCTGTCAGAAATGCTTCATTTTCAAAATGGCAGAAATTTAATGAAAATTGAATTTTCTCCCAGGTTTGACTTGGGAGAATGAAGATTGAAAGTTAATTTTGACAAGTTCTTTTAATAGGAATTCTAATATTGACATTGAATAAGAGATCAGGAGAATAAATTTTTGAGTTAAATATTTTATAAAGAAAAATTAGGTCAAATATTTGTCTCCTTGATTCTAACTGCACAATGTTATATTTTTCTTAAATATCAGAATAATTATGATTTTAATATTTTATGTTTAGTTTTATATACCACTATTTTTAAAAATCTATGTTGTACTCCTTCTAAAGATTTAATTTGGTATTATAGTGCAGAGACCATATAACTGAGGCATATTCCATCACCGCCCTGACATAAGCAAAGTAGAGAACTTTTAAAGTACCTAGTAGTTATGTTTGAGAATTCCTTTGAGTAGTTTGGATGCTTCTTCTGGACCTGTTACTTTGGCAACTAGTTTTAGGTCATCCACAAAAAGCCAAAAAATATCACAACTAAAAATACTTAAGCTTGTTCTCTCTGTTTGGTTTGCCAATCTGTGCATTCTTGCAAAAGGACACTGAGTGTACCAACTTTTTTTTTGGGGAAAAGGGTGTTAATTTTTTTTCTCTTTTTTTCAGCTTGTCCTTTTGACACGTGCATGAAAATCAATGTGACTCAATAGGTCCTGACAATTTTATTTCACTGTAGAATTCTGAAGAAGTTAAATCCATCATATTTTCTCTTTCTCTTATTCATTTCTCAATATATTTCTTGATGACAGTATTTCTGATTAGCAAGCATGGTCCTCAAGTGTTTTATTTTGTTTGAATACTAAATAACTTGATTTTGAGGTGACAATATAGAAGAACAATACCAACTTAGGATCTTACATATGCAAATATGCATTAAGTAGATAATAAATTAAAGAAGTTACGGTTTACTGAATAATGTTTACTGTTTACTGACCTTCCCAAATTGAAGAAATCACACATTTATTTTGAAAAATATTATAACATATTTTTACACCTATTATAGCCTTGAATCTAAAACAAATAAACACCAATTATTTTTTTCAATAAGATAAAAGTAAAGAAACAAAAGAAAACTTATTGAAACCACAGGTACCAAAATCTTTTATTATTTATTTATTTATTTATTTATTTATTTCTTACAAGGGTGGAGTATACTACTATTTCACCCAGAAAAAGTTCCAACTCAGGCAAATAATTAAAAATCAAATAGAAAAATAGTTGAACAAAAATAATAATAGGAACAAAGTAAGGGTCAACTTCAAAACAGGACCAGCTCCAACCCCAGCTGGGCCTCTCCAAACAAAGCCCTTAAGTTGGGTTTCGAGTTTTGAATTGACCATGAAACTAGTTCTAAGGGACGCAATATTTACCCAGAGCCCGGTCTTTACTTGAGAAAAAACCCAGCCAGGAACAAGTCAATCCTGCTTTAATGTTTGACACTAAAAATATAAAAAAATGAACACAAATGGTAAAACAAAATAAGATAAGATAAAGGAAACAAAATAAAAACTAAAAAAGAAAACATAATTATAAAATTTAGGTACTCAAGGTACCACCATACACCAACATTATTATTAATTTGCATTTATTATTATTAATTATTAACATGAGATATGGATTCCAAGCTAACCCCACCAACTCCGAGAATCACTCAGGGGCCAGGCCAGGACAGTCGCCGCGGACTGTTAGCTGATGAGGACCAACCAGTCATAAACAGCCGTCCCAACCCGGCACCCAGCAGCCCCCAAAGCCGGGTACAATCAGCCCCAAAACCACATCTCATAGTAATATGTGAAACACCATTGCAAAATAACATATACATATTGTAGATAAGTATTAGGTTGGTGGGTCCTTTATTTATTATTAGTATTCAAATATTGAGTGATAGGTAATACCTTTCATACTGACAAGACAAGTCACTATGCTATTTTATCTAGATTAATTTTGAAAGATTCAACTGATGTTGATGAAATGGCAAAATCAGGAAGTGTGTTCCACAACTCAAACTGTCTATTTGAGAAGAAGAATTTTCTCAAATCCCTCTTAAAAGTTTCTTTCTTAAGAAGCATTGAATGGCCTCTTCTAGATTCCCTATTATTAAAATTAAACATGTATTTTAGGTCAAAATTTATCAGATCTTTTAAAATAATGAACATGAAAATCAAGTCACCTCTTTGTCTTCTTTTTTCTAAAGTAGTTAAATGTAAGCATTTTAATCTGTCCTCATATGATTTGTTTTTAAGAGATTTTGGAAGTTTGGTGAAGGATTTTTGAACTCTTTCTAAGGCAATAATGTGTTTTTGTAAATGAGGATTCCAAACAGAGGCATTATAGTCAAGTACAGGTCTAATATAAGAGCGATACAAAGTGAGAATAAAATAGGGTGACTTGTTTTCAAAAACTCTCTTATATAGATAGATTTTACTATTACATTTCTTGATGATAGTTACTATGTGTTCATCCCAGGATAGGTTGGAATCAACAATAGTACCCAGATCTTTTTGATGCAGAACAGCTTTAAGTGGTTCACCAGATTGAAAAGAGTATTGCTGATGGGGATTGTTTTTTCCTAAATGAAGTACTGTACACTTGGACTTGTTGAGAGGTATAAGCCATTGAACACTCCAACATTCGATAGCCCAAATGTCATTGCAGAGATGAACATAGTTTTCTATAGCGGAACCAAAAATTTTGGAATCGTCTGCAAACTGGGCATAATGGCTAGAGATGTTTTGGGGCAGGTCAGCAATGTATATGATGAATAATAAAGCAGCAAGAACTGTACCTTGACCTACACCACTTGTAATAGGATGTTCAGTTGATAAGGAGTCACCAATTTTAACAACAAACTTTCTATTGTTAAGAAAAGATTGAATCCAGTTTAACAAATTTCCTTTGATTCCATGGTGATGTAGTTTGGTAAGTAGTCTATTGGTTGGAACATTATCAAAGGCCTTTGCAAAGTCCAAGTATATGACGTCAACAGGAATATTACTATCAAGACTCCTTGTCCAGGCATCAGTACAGTACAAAAGGTTAGTAAAGGTGGAACGGCCAGGAACAAAACCATGTTGATGAACAGGGATCACATTATTGTCCATGATGAAGGGAGACATTGTTGATTTGATGACACGTTCCATGACTTTAGAGCAAACACTTGTAAGACTAATAGGTCTGTAGTTGTTGGGACTCAGCTTGTTTCCATTCTTGTAAATTGGAACAATTTTAGCAAATCTCCAATCATCGGGTACTTCACCGCTGCAGAAAGATGACTCAAATAGATGGGACAGAGGTTGAGAAAGATTAATAGCATGAGTTTTTAAAATGCATGGAGAGATGTCATCAAGCCCACAGGAAGCACTTGGTTTTAGCTTGATCAGTTCATCATGTACTACATTGGGGGTGAATTGGACTTCCAAGAGAGAATTGAGGTTTTCAGGTGAAGCAATATCATGGTACGGACCCAACGGTTCATTTATGTAAACAGATTCAAAGTGTTGTGCAAAGATGTTAGCAGCTTCCAGGTCATTTTCACATGCTTCCTCAGTTCCTTGTTTGTAAACTCTGGGTAGTGATACTATTGAATTGGAGGACTTTTTAATATAGTTGTACAGAGGTTTAAGATTTTCCTTATTTAAAAGTTTGTATTCATAGTTAGCCTTCAACTGTTTTAGCACTTCAGTGAGGTGATTTGAAAATAATCTGTAATCATTGAATAGTTCTGATGATTTGTTTGCTTTAAATCTTGTCCATACTTGACTTTTGGTCCTTATTAGGTCATAGACATGATTGTCTATCCATGGTTTCATAGAGTTTATTCTAAGTTTTTTCTCATATGTGGCATCAGCAATTAATTTATGTAAAGTAGATTTGAAATCATTCCATTTTAAGTTAGTATTTTCTAGGTTTTTTAAATTCTCCCAATTTACATTACTTAAGTTTTCACTTAGAAGTTCATGATTGATGAGTCTGACAGAGTGATGATTGAACTTTCTTGGGTTTTGACTTTTTGGTGTAAGGAACTGGATGGTAAAATCAATACATACATGATCACTCTTTCCAATTGGATTGGAGATATTAATATGTGATAGAAGGGTGTTATTCTTTGTTAGCACTAGGTCAAGAAGTGATGGTGTATTTCCTTCACGGAAACGGGTGGGTTCAACTACATTTTGGTTTAAGCCACTTGAGAGAACTTTTTCAATGAAAGTTACAGATTCTAATCTTGTAGATGCTGATAATTGATCCCAATTTATTTTTGGTAGATTGAAATCACCAACTATCAAAACATTATCATATTTAGCTTGTTCTTTGATTATCTCATCATAGAATAAAATATCATTGTTCACATTGTTAACACATTTTCTGTACACACATACACATAATACTGTAAAATATTTAGATTTAAGTTTTATCCACAAAGATTGTATTCCATTAAAAGCATCTTTGGTCAACACTGTAATTTTGATCTTGTGCTTGGCAAAGAAAGAATCCTGTGTATAGACTGCAACTCCACCTGATGAACTTTCAGTTCGGTCACATCTATGTAAAGTGTAATCATAAAGTGTAACAACTGCATTGGAAATGTTGCTATTTAACCAGGTTTCAGACAGGAATATTAGTGAAGGTTTTTTCTTCAGTGTGGTTACATGAGTAGAAAAGTCCAGAAACTTAGCAGGTAAAGATGCTATATTTGTGTACAGAGCATGTATTTCCTGAAGACCAATGTTACTATAAGTGTTGGAATTAGAAGGGTGTTGACGTACTATAGTAGGAGTACCTTTGCAGAATTTGATTGTTAGATTGGTCTCACCATTTTGAACTCTCAAGTTAAGCTCTTCTCTTATTTGATTCAGATATTTAATTTCCTGGGGTGATTTATCATCAACAATTGATAGGGTGTTGTACTCTCTATTGAGTTTCAATTTGTTTCTGTGTCTTAGCACCTTTTTGACAGTGCTGGTTGATAGTAATTGAACTTTAAGAACTACAGTGTTATTGTGATTGTAAGTATGAATGATCTCAAGTTTACTAAAATAATGTATGTTGTAGTCTATTATGTTGAGAATTCGATTAACATGATATTCAAGCTGTGATATGTTA
>CM044967.1:20514863-20550153 GCA_024516035.1 Bactericera cockerelli | reverse complement strand
TGGTATGATGGTGAGAAGATAATGACAACAATAGACTTAATTTACGTTGCCCGAATAGTATTCATGGGTCTCTTTAATCAAGCAGTTGTTTGCTATTATTAAGTTTTGAAAATTTTCAAATAAATGAGGAAAATCCATGTTCTGGGCGAGATCCCACAATAGCAAAATTGATTTTTAATGTAACCACAGAAAGACTTCGCCAGAGAAAATGCTTTACTAAGTCGTCGTTGCCACTACACACTAGTTCTGGCCATTAAGATGATTCATCCGAGTTGAGGGTTTTTTTTTATATTATTATTCTACCCTAAAACTGCCTCATCATTATTCAGAGTAGGAACTCACACTCTTGCCATTACAGCAGCAAACAAATTAGGTGAAATATTGAGCCCGGCTGTGATTTGAACCTGTAGAGGTTTCTACGTATAATTAACTTGTCTTGTCTATTCTTTGTGTCGCAGGCGTATGAGCTGTCCACGCTGACGGGCACGCAGGTCATGCTGCTGGTGGCGTCGGAGACGGGTCACGTCTACACGTTTGCCACGCGCAAGCTACAGCCCATGATCACGTCGGAAGCGGGCAAAGCGCTGATCCAGACGTGTCTGAACTCGCCGGACCCGTGCCCGAGTGGCGCCGGGGACCAGAGAATGTCTGCCACCGGATTCGAGGAAACAGAGTTGTCCTACAATATCGGAGACGACGAACAGAAAGTAAGACAACTCGTGTATGGGGGGTCAC
Organism: Bactericera cockerelli; assembly: GCA_024516035.1. Classification (NCBI taxonomy): domain Eukaryota; kingdom Metazoa; phylum Arthropoda; class Insecta; order Hemiptera; family Triozidae; genus Bactericera; species Bactericera cockerelli. Next base: position 20,549,418 of record CM044967.1, on the reverse strand, counting down.
CCCACCTTCCCTCACAATCTCACCCCCATCCCCATCAGAACTATCATCCTGCCGGCTCCCCCCACCAACACAACCTCTATCAGTCCTCGCCCATCATTCCCTGCTCCAGTCCTGGGCCCATGATCGGCTCCTACTCCTCCCCCATCCCCCACTCCGCCTACCCCACATGTCCCACTCTCATCCTCAACGATAACTCATCCTCAACCCTAGCCAATATTACCCTTTCCGAGTTTTTAGCATGTTTTATTCCTTCCTAGTTACACACGAACTTTTAGAGTCATGTTTGCCGAGTTGCTAGTGCCTTATTATTATTTCTTTTAGAACAAACGCCTTATTTTTTAAATCGTGCCAACTTTTCAAATGGCTTCTGTTACCAAAAATACCAAATTTTGTCTTGCTGTAAAATGTTATTCAGCAAAAAAGACAACTAACTGGGAGATCAAATTGTTCACACAGGGTTGAAATAGAGAAAAAGCCATAACTATTTACTTAGGTTGATCCCGTATGAAATCATTCAAATAAATAGTATGAGTCAGGACAAATTGAGCATAGTTCCATATTACCATTTCTCGAAAATGCTAGACTGGCTATTTTTTTTTTTTTTTTTTTTTTAGATTTTAACATATTAACGGGGTTAACCATTTTATAGGCTATAGAGGCATATCAAAACAATTTGCTTACACCGCATTCCCCTACAACAATAAAAATCAGTACCTGGAATCAGGAAAATCTATGAAATAATTCCATTCTTTGGATGTAGACTATTTGAAAGGTTGGCATGCTTTGGTTTGGGCAATGGTTTTGGTGGAGGACCATTCTGCATCCTGGCCAAAGAATATTTTTTGGCTTTATTTAGATTTTATGAAATGATCAATTGACTCTTGTTTTTTTTGTATAGATCACTCTCTTGTAGATACATTCAATTTTTAATTTGTTTGTTTGTTTTTGATTTTATATAGAACTGTTTTTAGCTTTTTAATAGCAAAATATTCGAAATTCCAAAACACATTCCATTTATAACAATTAATGATAGCTTTTTGTTGTATGTTTTAAAAAGTTTTACGTGTGTTTTTGCTTCTCATTTTCTTTCAACGAATAAAAAGTAACATAAAACAAAGAAAAAACTTTTGGCAAAAATGAAAATTAGATTAATTATATTTTATATACCTACTTTAAAGTCTGTTTTCTATTGTTTTCTGATGCAATACATCCTACGTGCCATATTAACATTCCTTGTGTACATATCTATTGCATAAAAAGTCAATATGAAAATTTGTCTCCTAGAAAGTCGATTCTCTGTAAATAGTAGCAAGTTTTTAAACTTTTGCCTTCCTTCGACCTTTATTTCCTACCACTTGTCATGAATGAAAAGTGGTAAAGATGAGCTATTGAAATCAAAATTAATGTTAGGTTTTTCTCATCTCAATCCCTCTTCCCTTCATTTGTACATACAAAAGGTGCGTTTACATTGAGAAATGGGTATGACGAGAGTGTGAAACCTCATTCTTCTGCTGAATTCTTCACCTCTGGCACTTTCTGTACTGCTACTTGTTGAAGAAGTAAGTGTAGGGCAGAAGAAGAAATGAGCAGACGGGTGAGATTTTTAATTTCTCGCTTTGTCCACTTTCTCGCTCTTTTCGGCTGAATGTGAATGCACCAAGATTCACTAATTTGCTAGCAGAAAGTGATAGAATCCAGGCTTACTTAAAATCTGCAAGCAGAACCACTGTGATTATATCAACTGTTAGTTGTAAGTAATTTTCTACTGTTTCTATTTTCTTCCAAAGTTTGTAAACTTGTTCGTGTGTGACTTTTCACTTTTTTCCGCTCCTCCCATTTTGCTTCTGGTTTTGAAATGTAATTTCTTTTTGGTTTCTGTTTAATATGCATTTTGATATACTTGCATCATTTTATTTTCCATTATGCAATTCCTTTTGAATATCAAGCAAGATTTTGTGATTTTTGGCTAAATTGATGTATCAAATAGTGTAAATACATGATGGTCCAAAATTTAATAGTAACTGTAAGATTTGTGGTAGAAGTTTTAGCTTATGACTGACCGACAATGTTGCGTTCATGCGGGGCTTTTCAAGTGCTGTAGTGTGGGTTACAAAATTTATTTTCAACACACAGAAATAGAAATCAGTTCCTGAAGCCCGAAAGAATCGGTGCCCATAATTTCCGAATCTAATAAATGAACAGTTTGTTTGAAGAAGAAAGATATATATTATACTTCATAAACTTAAAGCCAAAAAGTGGAATTTTATTATTCAGTTCCATTTCGAAAGCCTTCAAGCACAAGTCTAAGAATGTACTGAAAGGTTGTGGTGTTTAGTATACCTCAAAGACCATAAAAGAAATCCGTTTGAAAATAAATAGTATGGTTTATGCTATACTGGTAAACTATGTTTAAAATTTCAAATTTCCATCGTGCTAATGTAGATAAGATCAAGTAAAATAAAATTAACACAATAATGTTGTAGATATATTATTAAAGTTTTTCATCGGTTATTTGTACTAAGCTACATTTTGTTCATTTTTATATATTTAGAAATCCGAGTATCTGAACCGCTACGTATACCGTAGCTGACATAAATTTCAATATTAATAAAAATAAACTTACTGTCCCCAGCTGGAATATGGCCTCTCGTTAGTATTCTGTATCTGTATTCAGAACTAGAGGTCCACTTCCTACTTCCTGTGTCTTATATCCGTTCAAACTTCTGATGCAGCCAATGTTTTCCTTGTGAGAGAGCCTTCATCCTTTTCAGAAGCTCCATTATTGCTCTCGAATACTTTACTTTCTTCAGTATCAGAGTCAACGCATCAAAGTTTATTTTTCTTTGACTTTGCAAATTTTTAAAAATACAATTTAGATGGTGAAAGTTCTTATATATAGTACATTTTGCTTTAATGGATGTCTCTAATTTTAATTAAAAATGACACTTCTAGACAACCATTAAAAGAAAATATTTGGAAAATTCAAAAACATTCACCACATAAGGTGTCTTTTCAAAATTTAGCTAAGGCAAAGATAAGAGTAGCTCTGTGTAATTGGCCAATTTATTATTCCTTCTGCAAAATTACCAACCGATGTATTTCAGTAATGATAGTCCATTTCAATATTGAAGTAGCTTATTTTCAGGTAACTTTTAATATACAAAAACGTACAACATGAGCAATTGAGCATTGTGCTAGCTTAGAATTTCCTCTGGGACCCCAAAGAAAAAAAAACCCGATAGCATTTGAACAATACTTATATTTGACATTTTATACATTCAATATTTATCATTTTCTATGATACTATGTCATAAGAACATTTGTGTCTTCTTCAACATATTCCGTCCTCTCTGCTTTATTTATACTTTAAAAAAGCTATTTTTAACTCTACTCCTTATTCTTCAATTCAATCATGCTCTCTCAGTGTTGATTTTGTTGTTAAAATTAAGTGAATTTGAATCTAATCTTTTTTTAATAGGTCCAATTAATAATAATATAATAAAAGAAAACTGAGTTTTTGTTCGTCTTATGAATGAGCCAAGTTCCTACATAATATTAATATTTAAATATAATTCGTTTTTCCTCATTTATTAACATTTTGTACTAACTGTTTAACTGTTGTTTTTCCTAAACTGCCGGCAAAATAGAACTTATTGTTTTTGAGCCGACAGTCTAAATAAAGCATTACTATATTGTATTTTAATTATTTTATTAATATTTTTACATAAATTTTATTAACATTTTGTACTAACTCGTGTTTTTCCTAGACTGGGTGCAATGTAACTTCGTTTTCAATTTTCATTATGTAAAATAAATAAATGTGCTGAAATTTTTTGATGTACATACTATAAATATATCATTCAACTAAAATCATTAAAAAAATTAACCACTAATGAAACACAAGAAATTAGGCAGCCCTTTATATATCAATGGATTTTAGTTTGAGAAAGAAACTACGGAAATTGAAATGAAGTATCAGTTAATCGCTGTATAGTGCAGACTGTCAATACGCCATTATTTACCTTGTATATTACATAGAAAATTACAGTAGTGGTTTTCCTCAGCAAAACTAGCTTTTATGAAATATATTTTCTCTAGTTCACCCCGTATATTAAACACTTAACATCACTGTGATCTGCATTGCACTCTCTAACACAGGGCAGCTTTACTAACGATCCTGGGTTAGAATTTTTACTTTGTAAATACCTCTCTGTTTGTGAACACGTACTACTTGTTGCAAATAGATACCATTGAAGAGATTCGAGGAGTCTCAATGGTGAATAGGCATTAGGCATTCCAACAAATGGAACTTCAGACCTCACGCTCGCTAGAATGATTTCTGATTTTTGTTTCTGTACTGATTGCGCTCACGCACAGTTTAAAATCATAACGCTGCGTGGTTGTGGATTCAAGGACACGTGAGGTGAAACTTTTTCGACACAGGAAGGAGGTCTCACCACGTGTTCAACTTATTAGGAAACCGCTATGCAACCAGTTTGAGTAGATGAGTGCTTGTATGCTAAGCGCGGCAAACTTTGATTCAGGACGCATGCGAGCGAGTCTATAAATTAGCTGAATTTATCAAGAGGGAAAAGGGCGCTCGCTATTCCACAAGGTTATTTCACTTGGACTTTGCCTTTTTTTTAATAAGAAAAACAAGGTGAAAATTCTTAAATTTCCAGTATATTCTCATTTAATAAATATCATAATTATAAAGAAACCCTTTAATTAAGAATGATCAAACTCACCTTAATTCTTTTATGTCTACTGAAAGAAAATTATGTGGAAATTTTGAGAATTTCACCGTGTGGTGTTCTCTTTTTTGAAAACACCAACAGTCAAACTAAGGGTAGCTTTGAGGAATTGACCCTAGAAACAAAATTCAAATACAATTGAAACCCCTCCAATGACTATGATATAATCCATAAGCATTAGTTCAGTAATCAGTAGTCCTCTTCTATTTCCTTTACGAGTAATAATGAAATCAAGTGCCATAGTTTGTTTATCAATAATTCTTTATCGAATGCAAGTCTCCTCTTTAACAGCGTGCATTCGATGGAAATCGATAAATTTTGGTGAATATATGTTCACGTTTTCTAGTTTTATTTTGGTTCTGCTCTATAGGATCAAAAACTGGATTGATCTCAAGTGAGAAATCATAATATAAAAAGTACGTATAATATGTTTAGTTTCAAATCTAGTCCTTATTGTATCCATGATCTTCAAATGACTTTTCATAGTACGCAGGATTTAGGTGAATGTTTTTCACTAGTAAACCAGTGTTGAAAGATTGCTGTTGTCAACCCAGATCTTCCTTATGAACCAGAAGGTCTTCTTTTTAGTTTCTTGGAGGATGGAAACAGAGTGTTTACGACTTTGATGTTCATGGTTTCTGAGACGAAACAAATAAGAAACAGCTGACAGAGTAAATATTGAGCTCTGATTCGAACTATTTTGGCGTGTTCATGTTAAATCAAAGTACTTACTGAAAAGGTTATTATTTGAACATCATTGTGTCTCTCAACCGCTAAAACCAAACTAAAATTCCGCCCCTGAAACTTTCAAAAGTAATCTTCACAAAAGTCTCTTCTTCGCTAAAGTCTCTTCAGTTGAAAATTTAAAATAGCTATCAAGTCGGAACGATATGTCTGGTGCCCCCACTGCCAATAGTCAGTTAAAATTCAAGAAAGATCCAAAGCTTACATACTCCATGTCCATTAGAGTTCATCGACTTCAGATATTGCATTGAAATGAAAGTTCTGTTCTCCATGGTGTACGTTGTCTCACGATTCCAGATTTTAGAAGTCTTCTTTCTATTTTCTTTCCAACATTTAGTTGATTTTCACCAAACGATTTCACTAATCTTATGTGTGAAGGCAATTTTGTGCAATCTTATCAAATTGTAACATTTCACTACTTCACATTTGACATTCGGTGGTTCTTACGGTTGGTTATCTAATAATGTCTGATGGAGACTGTGGGAATAAAGGGACTCTTGAGTGTCTTTGTACTCCCATGGCACAGTTTTCTACTGAGATGTCCATTTCTGATATTCTCACGTCCACGTCTTCAATCTCATGAGTTTTGAGTTATTCCGCTATCCAGAACAATTTCAAGCTCTTCGAGATATTGAAAAGAGCTGATGGTAGTTACTTTCTTGAAAGATCACCGCACCTGGATGGTTCCAATTCTGCATTAGGGTGAAGTTTCCAACAAGCAATGTATTTTTAGCTTCATAACCAGTATTACTGAAGGTAGTTTTTCTACTTGAGAGAGTACCAAAAATTACAACCGAACATTAGAAATACATATTATGAGTGCATATTACACATTTGAAGTATCACATGTGAACGCTTATAAATTCTATCGCAACCCTCAAGCTTTGTGATGTATGCGAAAAGACATTATTCTTCGGTATCATATGCTATCAATAGCGGTTTTAAGTTCGCTCGAAGTATATTGAGAGTAAAACTACAAGGGATGTTTTTTATTTTTATTTTTAATACGCTAACAATTTGTTTACTAATATTACGTTGTTTCAACGTAAGACTTATCTAGTTTTTTGTTTAATTATTATTTTAATACAATTATCTCTCATTAATAGTCATTTCTTTGCAATTAATATTAATAATGATTTATAGTTACAAAATAACCTACTAATTAATTCGTTTCTAACTGTTATTAATTTTTTTAATATTATCGATTAATCTTGTATTATTTCTAAAATGGGTAACTCCATTTTCTGTATAGTTTTGGCTGTTAAAGTAACAAAACTCAACACTATATTTTTATACAAATAGATGTATGCTGTTGTGTTCGGTCATATCAATCCTATGTATTGTTTTATTGACTTAAATTTGATAAGACTAACTTCCCAACTCGCGAGAAATCTCAGTTTTCTTTTTCATTCCCCTCCCTTTTCCATTGTTTTGTTATTCTTAATTTTCTCTCTCTTTTCTAAAGAAGAGATTTTTTTATTGATTTATTTTTAATTGTTTAAGACATTAACTAAAAGTTCCATGTTTTCTGCATTTGTATGTTGTTAATAAACCATTTTGTAAAACAAGACTTTGACAATCTCGTTTTTGCACATGACCTATACTTACATAATATTTATTATTCGTTGGCAAATTTTGGACTTCTCTAATAATACTTTTGTTTTTGTGATTTATTTATTGTTGTATACACTTTTTGACTTTTTTTAATCAAAACAAATTTTAATTTAATTTAGTTAATTTTTGTGTATAGAAATTTTATTTATCTTAACAAATAATAAATAATAAAAAGATAACTTAATAATTTAATTTCTATCTTTATTATTGTATACATAGGCTCTAAAGCATTCTATTTTATTTAATTCTAAATAATTTGAAAGTTAAATGCTTTTTCATTTCAGAATTAATGTTTACAAAAAATTGCGCTTTCAAATTATTTAGGTAGACAAAGGCTGGGAAACATTTTTAGGAATGTGCAAGTTTAATTCCTTTGCGTTTCAGTCATAGTTATATTAATTTTAATATAAGCACGAGATTATCTTACGTAATCAAGTATTATCTAAAGCAAAGCGTAGAAAAAAAGGAATATTCCTTTCGATAGTTAGATTTTTGATGGTGTGCCAATTCAAATTGTGAACAGCAAGTAGAATTAATATATCCTTCCCAATGGTCTAGTATGACTTTTCAATATTTTATACTCTTGTGTCCAAATGATATGTAATTCAGGTTTTTTTTTCATTATACTTTCCTTTCGCCAATAAATTCATATGAAGAAAATATGACTGTACAGAAGAAATCATAAAGAAGTTTTATGCCTTAGCCTTAGACGAAGTTATTCCCCGAATTTATTTTTGTATAAAAGTTTCACCAAATCTAGTGCTCCACAATGAGTCTTTTGGAGAGAGAAAATCATGACTGATAACGTTAAAAAATTGAACTAGGCCGAGTTTTTTTTTGCAGCTTTACAACTATTCCATACAATTCAAAGATTGAGTTGGGGAGGATTATTTTCCTTTCAAGTATTTTCAGTGATTGTATTGAGCTTTACTAAATATTTTACTGTTGTATTAAAATTGCTCAAGTGGATAGCAACCATGCTGTTGCTCTTTGACCAAGGTATGTTTGTTTTGTGTTAATTTACATTAACAAAATAATTCATAACAAAATAACATCAATTTTACTTTATGTCCAAATGCTTTTCTTGATGTACTTTGCATAAAAGAAAAGTGGGTCGTTGTAAGTCTAACGTACTGAATAAGTAAAAATTAACTTTTATACATGGATGATATAGTTACTATTTCATAATATATTATCAATTGTCTTCTTTTATTAACTGTCATATATTTATTAATGAATTAACAAAATACCCTTTTGTTAAAATACCTATATGTCGACTATTTACTTTAGTCAATTTAAAAATAAATTTTTGGAATAAGTTTTTTTTTCAATTAACGGTCTCATTCAGATTTCATTCCTCAATTATATTAATATTAATCTTTATTCCTCTTAACCAAATAAGATTTATTTTTTCTTTCCTTGTCCTTCTTTTTACTTTCCTTATCCTATAGAAAGGAAAGTAATGGAATCACCCAAAATTTTCGATAGTCAGTTTTCAGTGCCAAAACAAGTTTTAGGGTCCCCAGAGCCTAAAACGTGTTGTGGTGTGTGTGTGTGTCTGTCTGTCTGTCTGTCTGTGAAAAGATATCTCAAGAACGGTAAGAGCTAGAATTTTGAAATTCGTATTTAGAACCTTATTTATGGAGAGGACGCGACACGAAAAACAAGTTTTTCGTTAAAACTTGTGTTCTGGCTGAACGATAAAAGATACGAAAAAATTTAGAAGAACACTTTTTCTTACAAAAAAAATAATAGGAGTTTATTCTGATCATTTTTTGATATCTTGAAATTTTTGGAACTCGGCCCCTATTTACCGGCATTTTGGAGGGTCCCACTTTTGACTAACTTTTTTATCATTCATAATAGATGGGGGTTGTGAATATCAAATCTAATGATTTCGAGGTGCTGATTACGCATTTCACATTGATTTTCAGCTAACTGTTACCATTGAGTCACCAGTGGCGCACTTTGACTTATTTTCGAGTCATAAGGAAATTCGTGTGGTGTCATACCAGATTTTTTATCATATTATAAAATATTCATGGACTTTTATTAATTTCAAACTAGAATCTAACAAGTAACCCCACAGAAATGGAAAGTAATGTAAAGGATTAAAAAATGGTGGTTGATTCTGAAACAGATATTGATTATGACTAAAATCATTTTATTCAAACAGGAGTAAATAAAGCTAAACCTGGCCCTTTTTCACCTCTTGAGGTATCCAGATTGACAATTTTCTCGCAACTTTTTTCGCATTTTATTCGTGAAAGTCTTTGATTGATATTGACTGTTAATGCTGGGGTAATTTCGGAACAAGTGATATTTTTTATTATTTGAAAAAGTATGGGAAGTATTTTTGGTCTTCAAGTAAAAAAGAAAGAACAACACTCCTTCAAAACATTTTTTTCGCTATTATTTTGAACCTTTTCAAAAGATTCTGAAATTTTTATTTTGCTTTTTTTCTATAAAAATCGGAAATTTGGACTTAGCAAAATTTTTCCATTTCCCTGAACTATTCATACAAGTTTACTTTCGAAGTAGTCCTTTTCTGTCCCTGCCCTAACTTTCATCAAACATTACATAATATCTCTGAACACATTATTATGTAGTTATAATGAAAATAATGTTGCTGTCGGCAAATGATGATATAATTTTCTGTCAGTAAAAAAAAAAGATCTAACTGGTTTATACATATTTATAGATGTACTAATTTTGTGACAGTATGGAAGAAAAACAGATCATATTGTATGCTGTAGACAGGACCAAGGACCCTCTTAGCTTGATTAAAATGGAGATTTATTCAGTTCCTTGTGCTCCACTTGTGCTTGAGTCTTTTACAAATGAGTAAAATTCACGAAGAATTGCTCAGCTTCGCGGTCGGTCGGTCTGAATTTGAACCAACTTCTTCCTACCGCATAACAATGGATCGTCTTGTACCATTCCACCGCAAGTTTTTTCCTTTCTTTTTTTTCAACATAGGTTTGACATCATGTGATAAACCTGTCTCAAATTAAATAAAATAAATTTTAGATACGGTAACTTATTATATTAAAAAATTCAAAACCTTTGAAAATTTCTATTAGAACTAATGATGTACCAATCAAATGGTTCAGTAAAAGTTTTTTTTCTTCTCCAAAATAACGCCGTTTTTCAGAATTTAACAGTCAATCATGGATTTTAACTGTACTTTTCTGTTTTCCAGATACAGGTACATGTCTTTAGTCTTAAGTGTTTGTATGGTGGAGGTTGCATGATAAATTGGGAGTTGCTACCACGCATGATTCTTTGAGCTTGCATGGTCGTTTTGCACGGTAACGTCTTTGAGTTTTTCACTTACAAGCAAGGTGATTTTATGCATGTTTCATTTCATACCATATTTTTACCGAATAATAATTGCTCTAGTAATATTATTAGTTACGAGACGCGTTTCGACCGATCATTGAGGATTTACAGCAATACCGGCCCGTGTCTAGATTGAAAAACCGTGCTGAATTTTTTCTCATGACTAGAACTAGAACCTCACCTCCCCCTTGTTTCAAGTCCAACGTGCTAACTAGCAGCTATTTCATATTTCCTTAGTTGTTTTCTGCTGTTCACAGAAATTCGAACTTTCCTATGTGCGTGATTAGAATTTTGCAATTTATTGACAACGTTAGTAACCCTCTCGCCTATGTTTCATAACAAATCTCAAGTACAGGATAAAAAAAAATGGATCAGTTTGATTGATTATCATAACGATAGTGACTATCAAAAAATATACGATATCTGTCTTGGGTTAAAAAAAAAAAAATAATAATTATTATTTTACAAAAAAGAACACAATATGTACTTCCGATTTGTCACAGGGAGTAAATTTAAAAGTCAACTTCATTTCTGAGAACTGCTGACAGCACTTCTTCGGCATTTTTGGGAATTAAAATAAGTCCCCACCATCCGGTACTCAGCTCGGCAAGTTGTTCTCTCTCGCGCGCATTCTCACTCAGCGAGCTTTCTCTTTTCTCTTCTACTTTGAATCTCAAAAACCAAGTATAGTGTGACACACAGGTCACGAAACATGTAGATATATGTATAGTGTGACACTCAAGCACTGAAACACGAAGATATATTACCCAAAATACAATACTTTCCTTATTCTAAGATAAGGAAAGTAAATATTCACACTAAATTCACACAAACTGGAGCTATATTCCGAAAAAACAAGTTAGAAAGTTATCATATTTATGTTAATCACAATCGTGATATCACAATTTCTCAAACTAGTTTCACTAAATATTTGCTCAACTTGGGACTCGAACCACCGACCTCTTGATTACAAGTCCGCCGCCTTATCGATTAATCTACTAAAGTCGGTATAACATGCAGATGTATGTATAGTGTGACACTCAAGCACTGAAACACGAAGATATACTACCTAAAAACACTGCCAATTATGGACACAATACTTCCTCGTGATTGTTTCACATTGTCTACACGTGGCAATTTTGAGATTTTATACTAAATCACTTGTATCTCCAAAACCGCTTAAACGATTTTCTTCAAATTTGTTTTATATGGTAGAATACTATTTTTCCTACATTCTAGATTCTAGAAAAAATTCTGTATCGGCAAGTCGTAGACCTTATTTTTTTTACTTTTTTGTCCAAAATTTCGGATTTTCTTAAATATCAGAGTTAAATTATAATTCATTAAAAAATAAATATAAATAACCTATGTAAAACAATAATATGCATATACATTACAAAAATTTCATCAAAATCGGGTGTACCGTTCACGAGATATAAGCGTTTAAGTAAAAAGTTAGTGGTCAGGCGCATGGTCTCTTTCACCCAGAACCGCTAGTGCGAAAACGTCTCCTATATGTGTACAAAATTTCATTGAAATACGTTGAGTAGTTTCCGAGATTTGCGCGTTACAAGGAATATTTTTAACAGACAGACAGACACAAAACCAAAGTTGCTCAGGAGGTTATGAAACGCCCATGAAATCGGAGCAAAAAAATGTTTTTTTTATTTTACAAAAACGAACACAATACTTCCGATTTCTAAAATTAGAAATTTCTCGGAAGTAATATTCGTAATATTCTCATCCTATTGAACGGAATGTAATGAAAGTTAGTGCCAAATGCCAATACACGTTGGGGCTATGTACAGAGGACCTAAATCTAATATTAAGAGTCAATGACAGAAATCTAATTGGCTAAAATTTTCAACCTTCAGTTTTCAATTTATTTTTTATTTTTAAAATGTTATTTATTTACAGAGGAGACTTAACAAGCAGAGTCCTTGCTCAATATCAATACACAATTTGAAGACCCGAAAGCTCAAAGCCCGAATAAGAGCTATTGGTGCGCGTTTGTGTGTCATTCGTCTGCATTGTTTGTTGTAAATTGTAAAGCTCTACTGTGGAACTCATGTCCTGCATGCTCTAATGCTTACTCCTGGGGCGAAGTAGCACGAAATAATTATGATTGACCTGCAGCAGCTGCAAGTGATTTGTTGCCATTGTTCATAAATCACGGGTCGTGTTGTGGTGATTAGGGCGATGGTCCGACGAAGCAGCAAACTTCGCTAATTACTAAATGAAACCTGAGCCATCAGATTGCACCGTCCTAGCGGTGCCGGATTTTTTTCGTTGATGCTTTTTTTTTACTTTCTACTTGTGAAATCTGATTATTGGAAGTTATTTCGCCAAGGTTCGTTTCTGTACAGTCGAGGTAGTTATCAGTATGTCGTCAATATAAACAGAAAATTAAGAAGCTGTAATTAGATGTTATGTTAGGCAGCTGTGAGCACCAGAAGAGTGATTACTCTTTTCGCAAGGTACTGAGACGACTATGATCATAGTGATTTTAGTGACTATACTTTAATCTAATTAGGAGGACGTAGAAACTAATAAAAAAAACACAGTTAGAGAACTGTGCTCACATACTTGGTGCTCGTGTGATGAACAGGCCTAGAGCATCAGGGATTTTTGTGTTCAGATCTCACTTGGATTTCCTTTTTTTATTCAAGATATAATGAGTGACCTGACCGGATAACTCTCGTGATGAAAATTAATCCACTCAGATAACGACCATTTTCTAACATTGATAAGGATCGTTCTAAAAGTTTAATGTGATGCAAATGAGGAATCATTTTTAGTAGGACCTTCATATTTGGAGACCTTATTTTTAATAAAATGAGGAAAGTAAAAATTTAAAACCACAATGCGTCAAGAGCTTGTAAGCAAGGAGACACCCTCCCTCACTCTCTCACATCACTATTGAGTTGCATTCTGTGGTACGTACAATTCAGTGTCCGTGAGAGCGGAACCTATGTCTTGGTTGTGGAAGGACTGTATAGATAGATAGACACCCATATCAAATGCATAGGCTCCTTCCATGTTCAAATAAAGTTTAAAAAATCATATATGTGTTCATCACAACTACTTAACTAGCTTTACTCATTTTTTTTGCCTACCTGGGACACGAACCAGCGTCCTCCAGTTTACAACTCCTCGCCTTATCGATCGAGCTATTGAAGTCCATGTCCAAATATCCATCATGCTAACAGGTGAAGAAACAACTAAATCATGGGTAAATTGTTTCTTTGTATGACACAGGTAAGATGAGCGGGTAAAAGTCGTGTTCTATCTTTGCAAAAGACCGTTGGAACGATCTTGATGAACTGCACAGCGGACTTCTTCAACTACCTCTGAGGGGAAACTGTGCAATGTGTTTTGGTGATGATTGAACATGATGTAAGCTTTCCAGTCAACAATACAATAACGTATAATTCTCGCAGACCTGCAAGAATGAGACTAGAAAATCTACTTTTATTTCACACTCAGCAAACCGAACAATATTCTTGAAGAGGGTAATCTTCTTTGTCTGGCTGAAGGATTTTAAACAGGGAGAAGACCAGTGTCTCGTATAAACACAGAACGGATTAGCCAACTCTAACAAGCCAGGCTAGCTTTAACAAGCCAGGCTAGCTTGCAGTTTCCCAAGGGTTTAATGGCTTATAAAGAAAAAACCCATGTTCTCACGGTGGTTGATCGCACATGGAAATATGTGGTTAAGGACGAGCCAACTTTTCAACTTAAGTTGTCTGTAGACCATCACTCTCCCAGCTGTAGCCAAGCTGGCTACAACAACAACAAGACTATCTTCCCTCATTGAACGCTGTCGTCAGTGACTAGCACCTAGGTGACTGTGTTGTGTGCACTGTGCACGACTATGTGTGCACGTTGCCATGTCTTGCTCATCAACACCGACGGGGAGGCATATCCTAACAACACGAGAAAGAAAGTTTAGCTACATACTTAAAGAGTTTCAGTGGGACATTCTGTCACATCTACTCGAGTGACCTTTCCTAGTCTAGCTCGAGGAGTTAAACAGGGAGAAGACTAACGAACCTCCATCAGCCTAGGATTTCAAGGGTATAAATTGGATTGAAATAAAGAGAAAAAAGGCGAAGTTCTTTACTTGGTTGATCCTATATTAAATCATTTTTTAACATACTATTTTGGGCAGTACAATTAAAATCAGAAAAATGTCCTTTGGTTAGTCCTATTATAAATCATTTATATCGATATTATGAGCTAACACAATGTGAGGGTTGATCTCTTCGTATTATGTTTCAAAAATTTCATGGTCACAATTTTCAACCCTAAAGTTTCTTTCAAATGCTTTCAATGCCCAACCTCCCCTGAAAATCAGAGGTTGCAACTATGGGAGCAAAAGACCTACAGGAAGAATTCATGCCAGGAAATGGGCTACGTACCCTTTATAGAAAACCTTGAATCGTCTTAGAACGGGAGAGATCAGATGTAAAGAAGTGGCATGTATAGTTGATGACAGATTTGACTGTGGGGCTATCCAAAATAGTGATCATATTCTGTCAAACAAAACTGAAATTAGCTCTAAACTAGTTATTGAATTAGCAAATGACAAGGCTGTGACTACAGGCAAAGTACTGGATGAGCAAAGTCTGAACATAATGAACAATTTGGTGATCTGGACATGGACTGTATAAGATTTAGAATTTTTCCATTATGCTAGAAGATGAGCCAATCGGAAAAAATGTTGTGTGCCAGAGCGAAATAAGAATATTCTCTTCGTGTTTTCAATGCTTGAAAATGTCAAAATGGCAATGAAGACATTGATTCGTTACCAATCTGGTTAGAGACCATCGAATGAATTCGGTCTTCCTTAAACTTCTGCATCTACAAGAACCAAAGTCCCAATTCAAAAGGTTCACTTTTACGGGTGGCATTTTCACAATGACGTCAAAAAAGCCAACCAATTCTTAATCGGTTAAGGCTGAACTTCCACAGATTGCCTTACGGACACTTCAATCCAAAATTGCTAATGTTTTCGTGTCTGTTGTTTCCAAAAACGTTCGCCACATGCAGAACTTAACAATCGCTCTATAGACATCCTCGGGCAAACATGGTTCCTCTAGATTTGAGAAGACAAGCAGGTGCTTATAATATTTTGATTCTGGATTATCAGCAGTCAACACCACCACAATCACTTGAGAGCAACAAAACCAAATAGACATGCCACTAGTGGAATGAACCAAAAAGAAAATAGACACTACTATGTATGAATTTTTTAATAATAATATGCGGCACCAATTTAACAATGTCAAGGTTTTTGGAACATCAGTAATTTTATCTACTTAGTCACCAACCAGAACGATAGGAATGATATTTTCCATGATGATTAATATCACTCTTTGAAGAATTTATCAATAATAGAACTAGCTAGCATATTAAAATCCACGTTATTAGAAATGAATTCAAATATTATTGGCTGAAATGCATCCTACAAGGAAAGGTACAGCGCAAGGAAGACGGATATCCTGGTGAGGAACTGGAAGACATTATTCAGAGAAAAAAACACAACGGGACTCTTTCAAGCAGCAACAAAAAAGATACTTATTACCAGAATGATCTCCAACATTCGGAACAAATAAGTTCCAGAAGAACAAGCTTATACCGAAAGATATAAATCTATAAATTTTATAGTCTACATTTAATTTCGATTATATGTATCAAAAAAGGCAAAAGCTGCGGTAAATGACAGTCAAAAATGTGATTCAATAACAATCAAAACATTTCAGCAAAATGATTATCTAAAATGAGCTTGACTTACAGATTACAAACGTAAGCCTATACTTAGTAGTAATTAACATTTTACGTTGGAAAAATATACGTGTGTTTCTAGTACATTTTTTACGTTCGGTCTGCTGAGGTTAAAAAAACACATACCTAGAACAAATAATTTCTCCAGAAAGATAAATCACTACATTTTTTCATTCCATAAATTAAAAAGAAAAAAACTTGATACGATTTGAAAAAAAAAAGAAAGAAGAAATAACGTAGATATATTTGCGTACTTGGCGTGCTATTGTTTCAACTAGTTTTTTCTCTTTTTTTAGTTTTAGTAGCATAGTACGAGTAGCGAGTATGTTGTGTATGTGCCCTGCATGCGCGAGCAGGTAGTACGAACTGGAAGCGTTCCCACACTGCAACAAGCACAATAGGCTATTAAAATAATAAAGTCAATGATTGATATACACTTTGAGCATTAAGTACCTACACTTTTAAAATGCATTTTTATGTCTCTTATAAGATGTACCTTGGCGGCTAAATAGTTGAAGAACAATATAAAGTCTTTGTTTACTTTATTTATAGCATACAATGTAGATATACTGGTATATTCTATGTTCAGGAGACTTTTGATTCTGACCTACGGCCGTTAGAAGAGTTTGATTCCATAGTACTTTATTTCTTTATTTATTAACGCTTATTTATGTTGTATTGATAAAATAAATCATACCTACATGAGTTACAAAATTGCTTCAGCAACAATTGAAAGAATCCAATGAAATCATAACTAAACAAAGGTTATTTTAATTGATGGCTCAGGAGTATAAAAAAAGAGATACAAAAACCTATAAATATTGAATATTTATTTTTTTCAATTCATACAATAGAATGTTGTACTATGTCACATAACACTTGTTTATTTTATGTTTATGATACCATGAACTACAGTGGTATTAAATCATTAAATCTTTCAAAAATGTACTAAAATCTAATTAAAAAGAAAAATCTCATCTTGAAGAAATGTTCATCTGTTGAAAGGTATAGTTATTCAGAGGTGGTTTTGATAACAGTTAAATGGACAGAAGAGATCAAATCAGAAAAAAATGTGTCCATAGGAAATTTACACTTATGATTTTGATAATATTAAACACATCAAGTCTGGTTAGGATATACCAAACGATATCGTCAATATATAAATTAATTTTTGTTTGGAGAATTAAAAAAGCTATTAACACCCACTTGTTGGTTTTACTCTTCTTTATTGTTCAGATTCTGAACTCTCGATAAGTGACACCCATATCTAGCTGGTTAGAACAGAACAATGTCATCAACATATAAGCAAATTTCTAACCAAAAAAAATACTTCCTGAATTCGGACTGCTGTTTCTGTATATATAAAAAAAGAAAAGAAAAATGTACACTAGAACTACGTTGCATTATCTACTCCAAGAAACATTATATGAAACTGTGGTGAACAGTGAACTAATATATGGATAGAAAATAATAATACATATACCAATGAATTAACACCAATTCGGAAACACCCTGTGGTTTTCCTCTCTAGAGCGGCACCGTTTACTTACTTGGTTGTTTAAAAAAAGTTTTACCCTTAATTGTTCTTCAATTACCTTTATGCAAAATTTTAAAGCTCGTAACATTTTTTGTCATTAGTTAGCTTAAGCAGTTGGCAGTGTTCCCATTATAGCCGATCTCTAATTATTACAATGAATAAAAAATACTAGAGCAAGCCTTTTTAAGCACTATCTTGGTTTTTCAACCTTCAACTTCTAACAAAATGTTGACCATTTTTATATTTGAAAAAAAAAAAATAAGTTTCGGTAAAATACCAATAAATTCACTAGTGGCTACCCGGTGCTCTGCAACCGTTAGCTTATTAGAAACTTTCATTACTGAGCTCCCGTAAAAAGTAGAAAAGCATTTTCAATTTTTCACACTTGTAAGTAGGTTTGGGAAAAGTGAAATTGAAAGAAGAATATTAAACCATCAGCTATGATGGAATTCATTTGTTATTGACGGATGAACCGCCTAATTAAAGTATCCAAAGTTGAAGTACTCACCTGAGGGGGAAGAAAATCAGTTTTTTTTTATGGAAAGTATAGAAAATCAGTTGGAATATAGCCTCTCTGTATTTTGTAAGAAGAAATCCTATGTTGCAAAACATTCTGACATTAGCATCTGAGAAACAAATAATTTTGAGAACATTTGACAACAGTGGTGTCCCCCTCCTGCCCAAAATTTGTAAACATATCACGCCCCTTCGATTTCTTCTCATGAAATACAGAGAATAGTAGAAGGGCTTCAAAATTGTGTGTCAAGTTTTGACTCAGACAGACATCTCAAGTCAGGTAAAATCACGTAAAAATCTTTGTTTCATCCTTTGTAAAACCGGATATGCTACCGGAAATACACGCTGGTGTGTTCATCTGGTTTTGTTTCCTGGAACTGGGCGCACCTCCGTGCTCCAGAGTCCAGAGTGTTTACTGTTAACTAGTGCAACAGCAATCACAGGGTAATATGTACTCGTAAACATATATAAAAAATGTATATGGATACATTTGTTTATATAAATATATCACAAACACACACTCACGTCTTTCAGACTGGAAAACTAGCTAAAACCCGGCACTTTGTCGCCGTAGTTGTTGTTTTTCCTTGGCTGGCGTTCTTTTTCGATTTTTTAAAATCCCTTTCTCAGTACGCATCTACATGCCCAAAAGAGACTCTGGGCCAACGTAGGAGTCATTTGGTTCAGTCGTTTAGGAGTTCTGTTGATTATCAATGAATAATGTAAATGGATTTTTTAAGATAGATTGCAAATTACTGGCGACAGAACCTGAAGGTCGGTAGTTCGAGTCCCGATAACGAGAAATTTCAGTTAGGCAAGTTTCAGTAATTAGTACTATCACTATTACAACTAGAACAAATTAATATGATAACCTTTGTATTGCATATTAAACATGTAACAATGGATCACAGGCATTCCTGCCTCATTATCATACGGGAAACTCTCAATAAGTTTACTGGTTTCCTTGATTTTACACAATTAGCCTGAACAAACACAACATAATCATCCCGAGTTGAATAGAATATTTATTTAATGAATTTTTTACTGATTTCGATTTGCGGAAATCAGGGCCTCGTTCCAGAAAGCTTTTTTACACTCGTAATCCCCAAATATCCTTTTCAACAGCATTTGATTAGGTTGTTTGTTATTTGCGTAAACAACACTTCACAAACTTTATTTGTCCTACCAAATAACCCCTGATATTGTAAGTACCGCTGCCATGCTGGTTAGCTCCATCGATGTCTTTTTAAATCAATCTTTCAAAAACGGGAGTTCATCTATGGTTTACGAACTTGGAGACAAAGCCATGCTATTTCTCCTAACCCTCACTTTTTCCGGTTGGTCCATTTTCAAAAAACGTTGTTCATGTCAAATTTTGTTCAAATAACCCAATCAGAAGTGTTGTTTACCCAAACAACAAACAACCTAATCAAATGAGATTTTTTCTTTCGTTCGTTCCTGTGTATCAAATCAAGTATG
Source organism: Bactericera cockerelli (assembly GCA_024516035.1). Lineage (NCBI taxonomy): Eukaryota > Metazoa > Arthropoda > Insecta > Hemiptera > Triozidae > Bactericera > Bactericera cockerelli. The sequence goes on along the minus strand of CM044967.1, from coordinate 20,529,645 downwards.
GCAAAGCATGTTCATCATGAGAGAAAAAGATTTTGAATTTTTCGTCCCTTCTTCAGAGCATTATAAAATATTCGTGAAAACACTGACTTATTCACTGATTGATTCAGTATCTGAAGCTAAAGGGTTCTCTTGGCGTCAAGATGTCCATTAAGAAAGGATTTTTCTACCTGCTAAAGGCGACTCTGTTTGAAGGAAGCAGATAGATGTAGAGCGATTGAAAACCCGAACTGAAACATCGATTTCGAGATACTATTTGGACAAATCCGAAAAATGGATGGAGAAAGACTTCTTAATTATTTATTTAGAAATGTCAATGGACCAACATTAAGATAGAGGAATATGATCGATTTGAAGGGGACGTTAGCTACGGGTAAAAATTCTTCGGGATGTTAGACAAGAAGTTATTGAAAAGAAAATACTTTTCTGAACAATTGTCACTTCAAAAGAGATTCCCCACAAAATTTTGCAAGCTATTTTCCTCGATTTGTCGCAACCGAGCCCGTGGGCCAAAAAAAAGGATAAATGTACCGTTCTCAAAGAGGTAGCATTGAATAAATTGCCGCTATTCAAGCGAAGATTCAATGGTTTTTGCTCTGCTCTTTGTTTATGCAGAAGCGAACCTCCGTGCTACTGTCTTCGTGTGCATGAAATTCTAGTTAAGTAATAAACGTAAGATACGGGCATTACGAGCCTGTTCGATGTCTCTGAGAGTAAATCTAAAGCAAGAGCAAAATAAAATCAACTGGCTATGCATTGGAAATTATATAACGTAATTATAAATTCAGTAAGTATTGAACAGAAACAATATTGTACTGCAAGTAGGTTATAGAGGCCACACTCGTGTGGTTGAAACTCGGATTGTGTAGACCCAACAGGATCCGAACGATTTCAACAATCAATGTGTATTGAGAAATAAAATCAATGTGACCATGGGGGACCGTGGTGCAGCTTTTGATCTGGTTAGTATCCTTGGGAATAAATTTGCCTCGTTGACGGGAGTACCTTGAGCCCACAGTTCCTCATGCAAAAGATCAACCTGGATCAACCCGTCCGATTTACGGCCCGAGGCATGGACCTATATTTATTTTTCCTTACCCTACTTTACACAATGAAGCATTACTGTACATCGTTTCAGGCCGGAACTCGACACCACTGACCTGGACTTCCAAAATTGATGGTTTGATGATGAGCACTATACCTCAGTCCCAACCAAAACTTCCAATACTTGAGATCACTGTTTGGGCTCTTGTGTTACAACTAAGGACCAAATTATAAAATAACATTACAACAAAAAATTGAACACCGTCCCTCAAGTCAGACTTTCCACCAATCACAGTTCACCATATCTCGGATTAAAGTTGGTCTTCCCTATTATTTGTTTTATAATATGACATAATATGTTTTATAATTCTGTTTCATCAGGAATTGTCTGAACTCTTGGGAAGTCTAAGTTGTCGTATCTGAATACTTTTGTGAAATCAAAAATCAATGACTGAATGATCGCTGTATACCAGTATACCTGTCATCCATTGTGACAGCTAGGAAATACCCCACCTAATAATCTTAATTTTTACATCAAATCTTGATGTGCTATTAGAAAGGATTTTTCCAAATTCCAAAAGGAACACCAGCCTCGGACAGAAATTCCAACGGCGGCAAACTGCTAGGACTGAGTCAGTATGGTTGATTCCTGAAATAAAAATCAAATTCCTAAGAGATTCCAAATTAAAATGAGCATTCGGCAGAATAGATGTGCTTGAGTCGTCGATACAGTAAGGGGGTAAGGGACTGTCCTGTCTTATTCGAGCAGTGCAAACAAGTCGTTCTATTCTATTGTTTAAACCACTTTCTTTGTCATCAGATAAAATATTGAAGAACTACCCAAACTCTGAGAAGAAGTCCGGTTTTACGGCATTCGGTTCGTTCTATATTGAATGACCGTTTATTTCTTTTGCTTGCGATCTTCCTCGTCACGATTTTAGCTCGATTCCTCAACGAATGAGCCATTAGTTTGAGGAAAAGTCCAAGTCAAAGTTATTTCTTTTCTTGTGGGGGTAAAAAAATACACGGAAACACCTTGTCTCTGGAGGATTTCCATCTACCTGATGTTTTGGTACAAAGGGATTTTCTTTTCAGATAGGATATTTTTTTAAATATTGAACTAAGTTGCTGTAGTGCTGGGATTGAGCTAGTCTTTCTTAAGTATCTATTAATAGATGACTCACTTGAATGTTATAAGTTATATCACCAATTTTAAAAATGTCTATGAGCTTTATACGAGTTAGCGCTAGCAGGACGCTTTGCAGTGGACACGCAAATTTTATCTTCATTCACCACAACACGCAAGACTAGTTGACACAGAATTGAGGCTCAAGATTCAAATTTATGTCTTAAGCTTGCTAGAAAATCAGGCGCTTTGAAAAGGGTCCAAGTCATTGCAATTACCTAAAAAAAAATTTAGTCCTAAAATAAATGAACCTAAAATACCTCAGGCTGATATTTAGTCAGCGTCAATAACACTTTGAGCACTCCAGTTCTCTTAATAATGCTTAAGTTAAGTAACGTCCATCGAGGTGAAGACTTGCTGGGTGTACACTCAAATTCGAACTCTCGTGATGCTGGCAGTTCGCGACCCAATTCAAATTGAATGATGTCAATGTGGATGCCCAGTTTGTAAGTGTCCTGAGAATGGAAGTTAAAATCTATGGTTCAAATGATCTCAAAGAAGCGTTGAGCAAAATAAGTTGATTTTTCATGAGCCTTTCGCCAAGGAATGATCCTACCATAAAATATGTGTTGATTAATGATTTTTTCGCTTATATTAGAAGTCAATAAATTGAAGTAGTCATAATGTTTCAACCTCCTCTGAGGGGTATCTTTCAGGTCAGTCAAGCCAACAAAAATCAAGTTAAATAATGTCCGTCAAGTGAAGACTTTCTTAATTATACATATTCTTCTTTTGTAGTTTTGTATAATTCACCGGTGTTGTAGTGAGACAAATCCTGGATTCTGCAACCAACTCATACTGTTCCTATGTTTCTTTTGTGCTATGATTTTTGTGTTCGACTTCCCGGATTTAAGGTTGTTTATAACTGCTGAGAGTTTTGACCGTTCTACTCGAGACTTCCACATTTGTGAATTTATCAGCGATCAGCATAACAGAAAAGTGAGAATTTGTAATGGATGTGCCTAGACATCAGAATACCTGGACAGCTGTTTCGAGCTAATTGGCTCTCATCAATAGCAATAGTTCTGAATATCCTTACCATGCTCTCCATAGTTTGTGCCATTTCAGTTCACTGTTTGTGCTCGAGTGAGTTAGTGCTATTCCTGTTCACATTAAGCTCAAGTAGTAGCCATGAGTTGGATATTTTTTTTCACTATAGTTAGCGGGCACACGTGCACAGAAGCAAGAATCTCTCCGGCAATGCGAAGAACAGGCAGTTGTTAAAATTCTTGAATTTATAACGTCCGAGTTATTTCTTCTTCTCCTTTTTTTTGTTCTTTTTTTTGCTGCAAACAATTTGGATTCCTTTGTGTAGAGAGTAGAATTTCGTTTTAAAGTCGTTCTTCTACAACTCAACTTCATCTTACACATTTTCCCCGAACTAACTAATTTTTTCTTGTACCTATTTATCTCTTCTTCTCTCTCTCTCTCTTTCTCTTCTCTTCTCTCTCTCTCTCACACAGCAGTTGACAGTAAAAATCGATCTTAATTATCTGAAAAATTCATTGCAAACTACTATAAATTAGGTTCATTTCAGCAAGTTAAGTTCTGAGCAATCTCTGTATTGTAACAGTAATTATGTTTGGAATCAATAGTAACAAGCTACTCGTACTTCGTATTTTAGTCTGCCGAGTTATTTCACCTGCTTTTAGGCGAGATGACTTTATCACTACATAAATGTCACAAGGTCTAACAGTATTATTACTGTTCGTTCATTTATTAGAAGAAATAAGCAATACAATATTTACATAAAAAGAGCAAGTTTCTCGACAGAGGAAATTCGACTAAGGAAAAAGAAAAGCTGCTTAATAAGAATGATTTTTACTTTCCTTATCCTATAATAAGGAAAGTATTGTATTCGTCGAAAATTTGACCTACCCAGTTTTTCACATTTTGGACGAAACATAGCCTCAGGATACCAAGAAAGTGGTTTTCAGCCATTGGTCCGTGCGTCCGTCTGTGTGTGTGTGAACAGGATATATCTCAAAAACGGTAAGAGCTTTAGCCTTGAAATTTGGTATGGAAATTAATTTTATACACTAGACGAACCACGAAACTTATTAGCCAAAAATATTAGCCTCAAGCGCCGCTTCTTTGAATTGGTTAAAGATACAAAAAAAAAAAAAAAAATGTAGAAGAAAATTTTCTTGGATTAAAAAAATAATAGGGGTCTTTTCTGATATTTTTTTGATACCTTGAACTTTTTGGACCTCGGCCTCAATTTACCGGTATTTTGGGGGGGACCCGCTTTGACTAACTTTTTTATTAGATATTCATCCTAGATGGGGACTATGACATATCAAATCCAATGATTTTGAGGTGCTGATTACGAATTTGACATTATTTTTTAGCTAACTGTTACCGTTGAGTCACCAGTGGCGGAATTCAACTTCTTTTTGGGGGATAAGGAAAGTCGTGTGATGTTTACACCAGATTTTTTGTCTTTAACTTTCCAAACAGTACTAAGAAGAACCTTTGATCTTTGGTCCAGCAAATGTTCTGGGCCTCATTCCAGAAAAGGACTTTTGAAATCTCCATTTCATCCGTCAATTTTTTTTTCAGATAACACAATCAGAAATGTTTATCAGTTGAAAAGGTAATTTGGCGTTTGTAAGAGTGAGAAAGTTTTATGGAACAAAGCCATGGGCCTTGTTTTAAGGAACTCTCACTCTTATAATCCCCAAATTTCCTTTTCAACTTTCAACCTTCATAAGTTGTTCAAATAACCCAATCAGAGAGAAGTTTAAAGAAAGATTTGGGGATCATGAGAGTGTGAGTGCTTTGTAGAACGACGGCCTGGTGTCTTATAATGTGGTCAAACTCTCGAATATACGAGGAAAAATTCATGCATTGGGCGGGATCTGAACCAACGGATCTCCACGGTATCTGGATTACGAGACTAGCGCCTTAACCACTCGACCACCAATGCATGTACGCATTATAATGTTAAATAATCATTAAATTTATTGCTTTTAACTAGTCAATTGAAGACCATAGGTATTCCTACGTTAACGCACGGCGAGAATGTGTGTCGTGTCGTGAGCCTGTCTACCTCACACAGAATAATGTACGCGCGTACTAAGTACTGGAAGTATGCAGTACTAGCCTTGCAGTGCTGACATCTATTGGCTCTTTATCTGGCCGAAAAGATTCACAGGACTTTCTATTCGGTTCTCGCACGGAGCCTCAGCGAACAGAAATTTTCTAAATTGAATTTAAAGAATAGCTAATTTGAAAGTACAAAAAAAGCCCGGTCTTGTAAACTTTCAAATTATTTAGATTTTATTCGTTTAACCAAGAGTTGTATGTATCTATTGTCACACTTAAAGTTCCAAGTTGTAACTTGTAGAATTTCTATGAGAATTTTTGTTCGGTTTTTTAATCGAAGTTGATTTTTATTTTAGAATCAGAACCTCATTAAGCTTTTCCAAAATGAAGCTACTCTTAGAAAGTTTCTTTGGTTTCTTGCTTGGTGCTTAGTGTGGTGTCACACCAATTTTTTTTCATTTTTTTTTTTTCAAAAGACTAAGTGGAAAATAACTGAATTCTTGAGATTTGAACTCACGCATCGACTCGTTTAGGTATCACTATTTATACAGATAATTATTACAACAAAAATCTTCTTGTCGAAGGTTGCTTCATATCCCATTTGACCTTCTTCTTCTTCTTTTACTCTGTCTTATCCCGCTTGAGCAGGGTCGACGTTGTTCAACCTCATGGTTGAGGTTGTTTGGTTTTGGCACATTTTTTATGCCCTGGATGCCTTCCTAACGCCAACGATTCTATTTGATTTAACGTCCTGGATTAGGACGGGGGTTTTAACCTCCATTTCGGTGGGAATCGTACCAGCTACCCACATTAACCTCACCCAGCCTGGGTAGGGCCGGAAATGCCAGCCTCACATGTACGGAGGGAACGGAATTTTCTGTGTGAAAAATCTGCTCCGACCGGGGATCGAATTCAGGATCTCTGGACTACGGGCAGTAGTCACAACCGTTACGCCACGGAGGCTGGCTTATTTGATATAGGCAGTTTATTTTACCAAAGGGGCCACACAAACTCAAGAACCACAACTAGATATAAATGAAGAAAATATGAAGAAATGTATGAAGCGCCTATGGGCCCTATGACATTGCCTATAGGGCGGGGTTATTGCCTATGGCAATCTCTTCCACCTAACCCAATTATCTCACCTCTCACACACAACCTCCTCCAGTGCAGGTATACCGAAGAATTCCAATTTGACTGAGCTAATGTAGAGGGAGAGAAGAGAAAGAAATATATTATGTGCAGAGAATGAGCAGTACGGTGATAATACTGTCGGACTAGATATCTCCACCAGTGTATCTAGCAAGTTGCACATAGAAGCTGTTCAACCTGCTAACTTGCTGGATTACTGAAAGGCGTGTGATTATAAAGCACTCAGTCACCATTATAATCGTATCAAAATAGTTGGAATACAGAGAACTTGTGAAGTACTTCTTTTGTTCACTAAACAAACTGACATTATCTCAAGACCTGCGAATTTGTTGTACAAGTGTATGATTTATTTGTTGTAGAGAAATAACTTCTTCATACAGTTTCTGCCTGTCATAGCATTTATTTAACAGCCTCCTTTTACTTTTCTGAATACTTTACATAATTTGTTTTTTCTCCTAGCAATACCGCACTGGTCGTTACTAATAAGAGGAACCACTTATTTTTCCTCACGAGGTTTGAGTGGATCCTGGAAATCTAAACAACTGAGTAGAAAATTTTCTACTTAGACGGGATCTGAGAACCCGGGTCACCTAATAGCAGACTACGCGCTATCCACTTAGCTGTGGTGACAACTTTAGTCCTTAATAATAATATTAGCCCATTTTAAGAAATGTGTAAAGAGGCTTTATCTTTTCCTCTGTATTTTTTTTTTTTTTTAATTTTAAAATCCACTTACCTGTTTACGTAATTGCATATAATATGCGTGTAAACAGAGATAAAAAAACTTCCTCCTAATTTATTGTTTTTATCTCATTGATTGTGGTATTGGGGTATTAGATTGTCATTTACATATCTCTATACTGTCTACAGGGTGTCCGACACTTGAAGTGTTATCAAATTCTGGAAGTAAAGAAATTCTTTGGACATAAAACATGTATGGTTGCAAGTGTTGGCAACACCTCTAACCAAGATAGGAGTATGAAGCAAAGATTTATGAAACAACACAAATACACAAACAGCACTCCCGCTGTATTGGATGTAAAATAAATGTAGATCACTGTCACGACTCACGCTTACTATTAATATTTTTAAAGAAACCTGGTGTCAAAAGATTCTACTTCTAACTCGACAAATCTCTATGAACTGTATGTTCATCTCTTTGTGACACGATAACTTTACTCTTGAACAGATGTTTCAATTTTGAAATCCCAGCTTTGATAGTTACGTTTACTAGAGTCCCAGGAAATTCATCCACTATTTTTGGCCTCATATGGCCAAAACATTGTGTTGTTATTTAGGAATAACAATACAATGATCTTAGCCAAGAGTCATCTTCTCTCTGTCATCTGAAAAGGACCGTTTGGCAAGGTCTAAAGCAGAGAACATGGAAGTCTAGAACTCTAAAACATTGATTTTGGGATCCCAGGCCCTCGTTCTAGAAAGCACTCTCACCCTCATAGGCGCCAAATCTCCCTTTCAAGCGTCATAGAACGCACTCTGATTGGTTATTTCTTTCAAATTATCAGATTGTGTTGTGTGATAGTTAAAGAGGGATTATGAGAGTGAGAGTGTTTAGAGGGCCAGGGGCCCCAATATCAAAATACCTACCTCTACCTCGTAAATGCTTCCATCACCATAGATAGCCAATGTAACACAACTTACAATGGTACACAAAGACAACATACAACAAATAGTACCTACACAACATACAATGGCCAGCATGTAAATTTTATTAGGAAAACAACAGACTTATTATCAATTTTGATAGAAGATATACCTTAGAAGCTTTTATCATTAGCTTAGGAAAAGAACCTTTGTAAAAATCCAAAATTATTAATAAATAAATAAAATGTTAAAAAATGTTAAATGATCTAGTAAGTAATATCAAATTACCAGTAGCCAACTAGTTAGCAAAGTGGACTTTGAAGAGGGAGGTTGGATGCTATCAAATCTTCAACAACAGTTGTTACCCGTAGCAACCTCATGGGATTCTTATTTAGAATTTAAAAGAGTTTCCAACTACCTATGTAGATTTTTTTTTAGTAAAGCTGGTTGGTCTTGCTGTTTCTTATACAGCAACTTAGACTAATCAGTGTGATAAGTGAATTACCTGAGTAAGACTAGGCACTTCAGCACAAAGTACAAGACTGTGTACATTGAGCAATTAAATAATATAAGAGTCTCCCTCTTTCACAACGAAAGTAAAGTACTTGAAGTGAAAATACTTGAAGTGAAAATACTATTACTGAATTCTATAACAATATATTTTATTATGTAGGAAAAAAATTAACATTCAATGAACAATATTAAATTAAGAGAATCCTATAGACATTATTATCACACTAGCCTTTATCAAACTTTCTTCTCTTTATAAGTACAAATATTTTTTTTCTGTATTTTGTTTTAATATTTTAAATAAATCATTGTAAATAAAATTAGCTTGAAATTGTTTAATAATGATTATATTGATTATGCATGGATTACTTTATTTCATAATGGATGTACCTGCCTGGATAAAAAACAATAATAATAAATTAAATCCATCTGTAGATCAAAAATAATAATGATATTAAAAAATCTCTATATATAAAACAGAAAAAAGGACTACCTACCTACCTATGTTTGTTTGTTTGTCCGGAGTTGTTTAGCCAAAACGGTAAGAGATAGCGAAAAATGTCGCAGAATTGACCCCCCCAAAACCATTATAGCTTTGTCCAGAAAAATTATAAAAAGTTCAAAAAGGCATTGCTCTCCAGCAGTACGGCCATGCCTTAGTAAATTTGAAATTTAGTCCCGTTGCAAAGCACGGGCAAACGGCTAGTAAAGACTAAATAACAGTCGATTTCACTGCAGTTATTTCTCTCACTTTCACAGGAAGAGCTGTCGTCCTCCGCCCGCTCTGACTGCTCCGGGGAGGACTCCAGTGGCTCCAGGTCCGGCTCTCCTGACTTCAAACAGGAATTCATCTCCTATGGTAAGCACTGGTGTAGGTAAGGGGGGCTAAAAGGGTTCAAACTCCCCCTATCAGCAAATTAAATAATAATAATAATAATAGAACAAAAATTGAACATTTGTACAGTGGTGGTGTGAGAGAGGGGTTTAAGTGAGTAATGTATACCCTCCTGTCCAGTTTTCCCCCTAAACATGCCTCATCCTTAATTGGAAATTTATACCTAACGGTAAGAATATTCAACAGAAAAGTGAGAAGTTGTACATACTAGATTTTTATTAATTGTACTGCCGTCACGGGGCTAAAGCGTCCCTTATAACGTCTTGTAACGTATGAATAATAATGAGAATAAATTATTTTAAAACTCTCATTGAAGTCACTGTAACTAGGCTTCTCTCAATGGAATTATGCAATATCATCTCAACCCCTCCTCATATCATTGACATAACACTACCCATCTTTTAAAAGAATTAGGTTTGCACCAATGTAGTATCGTAAGTCCCAATATTTCAATTGTTCAGTAATTATGCCCTCTGGCTAAATTAAAAGCACAAAACTTAGTATTTTCTTTCTTCTCCCACAGATTTAACTTACAAATCAGCCAAAGAAAGGCGGGCATCGTCCCCATCTGCTTCAGAAGCAACGTCTGCTCCCAATGCTCACCAAACGAGAATATCACCAACAGGTATTAATTATATGATATTAGCAAAAGTGCACTGGTAGTCAAGTAGTTAGCGCGCTAATCTCGTAATCCAGGTAGCGTAGGGATCCGTTGGTCCGAATCCCACCAAGTGCATTCATTTTTCCTCGTTAAATTGAGTTTGTGACCACATAATAATAAGACTCTGAGGGTTATGTGGTAGAAAATGCTTTGAGAATTAACCTCGCCTGCTGGTTACCTTCCACTAGAGAATGTTATTATTATTATTATTAGTAGCTGGAATTCTTGGTCACAAAGAAATAACTAAAAACACAAAAATGACAGTTTATAAAACGGTATACACCCCTACATTGACTTACGGCCTGGAAAGTGCAGTTTTGACCTCAAAAGAAAGACAAACCATCCAAACAGCAGAAATGAAATACCTCAGAAGATCACTTGGAAAAACCCGCAGAGACAAAATAAGAAATACCAAAATCAGAGAGGATACAGGACAAAAAGAACTACTGAAAGACATAGAAAAACAACAACTAAGATGGTTTGGACACGTCATCAGAATGCCTGAAACAAGAATCCCTAAAACAAATATTGGAATGCAAACCAGAAGGTAGAAGAGGAAGAGGAAGACCAAGACAAACATATGAAAATACTATAACTGAAATAGCTAAAGCAAGAGGGAAATCCTTTTCTGAGGTCAAAAGAATTTCCAGGCAAAGGAATGATTTCCGCCGTTGGATAAACGAGGAACCCGACGCTCGTTAGGGCATAAGGGAAAAGACAAAGAAGAAGAAGAAGAAGGAATTCTTGGTTCCTGGGCCTCTTTACAGAAAGCACTCTCACTCTCATAATCCCCAAATCTCCGTTTCAACATCGCACTCTGATTGGTTACTTTGAACGGAATAGCCCATCAGAGTGCGTTGTGTGAGGGTTAAAACGGAGATTTGGGGATTTTGAGAGTGAGAGTGCTTTCTGGAACGAGGGCCAGGCCATTTAGGCTGGTTGGAAATTTTTTGTTTAGATAATATTTCAATTGGAAATTAGGAATATCTCTTTCCTTTAAGACTAGAACCATGTTATGCCCGGTAAATAAACGGGAATCAAGATATCTCTTACAAGAGCATCCTCATTTATATTTTTTTTTAAATCTAATTTACCGTACTAAACCATCTATAACATTGGCTCTAGCTCAATGGTCTCACTAATAGCGTAGCGCTATCTAGCGAACAACATTGGAACCTCTCGGACTCTTTCTTCATGTCAGAGAACAAATTAATGAATTAAGGAGATCTCCGATTCTCGAGATTATGACGATATTGCACCAACCTTCCTACTCATATTTTGGCCAACTACCCAGACTCAAAAATTAACTATCATCCGAGTAAATAACACGTGATGCCATTTCCGCTCCAATGTAGGCTGAGTGTGGGTGGCTAGTACAAGGACGAAAACTTTGTGCACATATAATATTATCAGGATGTTAATCCTGAATCAAATTAATCAAATAATTGATTCAGGAGCCTTAATCGGGAGCCTAGACGTTTGATCTGGATTGAGGCTAATGGTCAAGCTTTGGTCGATGTGGTTACGGTGCTCGACTTGTAATACAAACAATAGAGCGCATGGATCCGTGATCTGTGGATCGGATCCTACCCAATGCTTGGATTCTTCATTATTTATTTGATTATGTAACCACATAATAATAAGCATCAGTGGGAGATAAGCTCGCCTAGTGGTAATCTTCCACTAAAGAGTACTATTATAATATCAGCAAGGGTGGATAGAGGTATTAAAAAAATGGCTCAGCTTCTGCGTGTCCCTACACCCTTTCACTGCCGTGAGATAGTTATCTGTTCCTCTTTCACGGATATGGGTTCATTAGTTAAGTAATTATTGAGTGAGCTTCTTTTGGTCAAATGACTTCTGATCAATATTGCATTAAATCAATAACACATGTTGTGGTTATTGTTGTTGTTGTAGTAGCGACGTGAGCTACGCCAAATTTTCTCAATGGTCTCTAACCAGGTTAGTAGATAATAGTTTCAGTGTTTATGTCTTTTTCAACATTTTAGAGAATTGTCACACACAACTATTCCCAGCCCACAGTATTAATCACAAAGTCTCCTCGCTGTCTCTGTTTCCAGTTTTCTCTAGGTCCAACTTCATCCTCCCTCCCTCGTCTTCTAGTAGTGCTCACCCCTCCTCCCACCAGAGCATCAGCACATCAGCCGCACCGGGCGTGATTCTTAATCTACAACAAATGCACTCAGGGGGGTTTGATCTACGAACAGTTACCGCTGGCCAGCACCGGTTCATAACCATCCCGGGACCTTTCAATGTTCCTTCCGCCCACGAATCATCAAGATCGGCAGATCTCTCGAATAAATTTCAAAGAAAATGACATCTACTTACAGAAAACAGTCGTGTCCCGGTAGCTCAGTGGTCAAGGCGTCTATCTGGTAATCCAGAGGTCGCGGGTTCGAAACCCAGCCGGGACATGGCAAGGTACTATCCCATTTGGGATTTTGACCACATAATAATACGTGTTGGGCTTACTGCTAGAATAATGGGACTCAATAGTCTTAATCAGGCAGTATAAATAAGACATTATTATTATAAAACAATTTATGTCAATGACAATCTAATCGGTATTTTCGAAATGATCTGTCTTTGTTAATCTGTCTGTTCTCCTGTGAACATGACATGTAATAATTATTATTTAACTTTATATCATTAAATGAGAAGACTGAATATTAGTTAGAAGCAACAATACTTTCATATGTAAACTACTTTCACTGTAGAAATGTCTCTTCAAAATTAAAGAAAAAACAATCTCATAGTATTAGTTCCTAATCAAACCACCATACCTATGCATATAGGTACCTACCGTCTATTTTTAGTTCTTATAAATTTTATTATGCCAACTCTTGGCTTGTGGTCTTTCTTACCCGAAGTACTTAAGTTTGTTACCACCAATTCAAAGGTAAAAGTTCCTTGAGGTCCTTTTAGAAACTTAATACATTAAAAATAATTATGTAAACTAATCTTCATTGCATAGTAACTTTCCATTGGATGTATTTTTATTTGTTTACCATTTTGTATTTCACAATACGAGTCTATAAATAGAAAGAGAGTTATTTTTACTCTACCACTTGTCTCTTAGCGCTTTACCAGATTCTTTTAGTTTCTTATTCTTAGGTACCAAGTTTTTAGTGAAGCTACACTGATGAGTGGTGCAATAGGGCCAAATTATCAAACAGAATTAAAGATAAGATAAGTCAGACACGCCCTGAAGTCTGAGTTTTAACCAATCATAGCACACTATAACCCGAGTTGAGGGAAGTCTGGCTTATCTTAACATTTAATCCTGTTTTATGATTCGGCCCTTAGTCTCATTTTAAACATTCTTGTTTTATACGTTCTAGTTGTTATGATGTCTAAAATTTCCAATATAGCAAGTTTGGAGTTCTTGAATCATCCGAAATCATCGAAAAGTACTATGTGAGCGTGTGAATTAATTAGTCAAATCAAAGGAAATAGTGAGATACATATTTCGTGAAAAAATACGCGTGTAAGTACACTCGAAACTTTGGCGTGAATTATCTAGTAAGTAGTTACAATAGCCAACAAAAAAATTAATAATGAAGGAACAAACGACAGCCTCTATTTAATTTTATCTTGAGTATTCAGCATAACTAAGTAACTGCCTCATCTTTTTAAAACTACTCACTGATCATTACTTACAGGGAACCCCGGATATGTGAATAAAGAGTTAAATCCACCCAGCAAGAATTAGAGCACTAGTGTGCTCAATCATAAGTTAGCACAACCCTGTTTGGAAGCTACTGAACCACGGATGCATTTTTTTAGACCAACTTTTGAAGGAGTCGCAAAATTTTGGTCGTGGCCGCTTTCATTCCAAAGGGTCAACTTGTCTTTTCAAAAATAAGAGTCTATACTTTGGAAAAGATTATTAAAACCTGATAATCTTATGAGTTTTCAAATCAGAGATGTTGACTTTTTGCGTCGTGAAAATACAGCTAAATTAGAAAAAGTGTCAGACTTGGGGTTTCAAAATCAAACTAAAAGAATTCCAGGAAACTATCTAACCAGCTCTGTTACATCACAATAGCAACGCGATCAATTGTGACTACTAGCAGAAAATTCATCATTAAATTGTGGAGTGAGTCTTGCGTGGACTAGCTTCACGTCAATTATGACCACACTTTTAAAGAAGATGCTTCAACTCTAGGCAACAATTGGTGCGCTTGCGTTTGATGAAATGTTAGCTGGTCCATCTTGTTTGCTAATATCTCTCAGACTTTTAATTGAATAGATATCCATGCTCCATAGTAAATGGAAATGGAAAACCATCGTAAGGTGTTGATTTTGACATTTTGAGGAAGAAGAAAGCGTTAAAAGTTGAGATTCCTGCTTTGTCAGTGTTTCATTTTCCTTCACACTTCTTTCTCCATCTCATTCATCCTTTTCCAAATGTAGTTGAGATTCTTTGATAAGTAAATCGTGTTCCACACCTTACATTTACAAATTACCAGCTTGAGTAAAAAGTTCATGTGCAAAAGTTCAAAAGCATTTCGACACGACTGCTAACACTAGTTCAGCTTGTGTGGTTTTGATGGACGAAGCGCTCGAACTTTTTTTCTGAGACCAAAATTTGGATTTTTCAAAGATGTTCCTTATTTCTGGCCATCTCTGGAGAACGTAAATGTAAGGGTCGATCGTAAAA